>PVIC010013854.1:0-28577 GCA_004025085.1 Thryonomys swinderianus | reverse complement strand
AGCCACCACCCCCAGCGTTGTGAGATGTAGTACTGATTGCTGGTGGGCATGAGTCACCATACCCAGTATTGTGGTATGTGATTACTGGGGATTGAACCAGGGACCTTGTGCTTGCCAAGCAGGTGTTGGAACCACTGAGCTAAGTCTCCAGCCCCACAGTCAGCTGGGTTTCAGGCAGGGCATCATGCCAGAGGGTCATGACAGAGGCGAGAGAGTTCATGGCGTGGCAAGGCAAGCAAGGGACAGTAAAGCAGCAAATTAGTGAAGTACCAGCAGGAGCAGCAGCAGCAGACAGCAGGAGCAGCAGCCAGCCTCCCTTCTCTTCCTTTTATCCCTTCCAGGACACCCACCTTTGAGGTGGTGCCACCCATACCCAGGTGGGGGCACCCTTAATTCCATCATCACACCCTAATCTACATTCACACTCCCTAATTCAGCCACCTTCAAAACTGCCCACCTATGACCGTCAGTCTTTGGGGGGGCTCTCCAAAGACACAAGCACAACAGGGACCTCCAGTAGACAAAGAGAAGCCACGGTAGTATATATATGGACAGTCCTGGATACCAGCCATACCCTGCTGCTCGCTGGCAAGGGTTGTCAGCCAGGTAACGGCAGAGATCCCTTCTGCACAGAAGTTGTAGTGGGTAAAGTAGATCCTGTCCAAAACGGTCTGTTATCATCTACACACGACGGAAATCATGGCTGTTGCTACAGGGAACACACACTGTGATCATGGCATGGCCACACAGGTGACAAGTGACCCTGGGCTGCGAGGGAATGTTCTTTCTGTTTCCAAAATGGGCCCACACAGCTATTGGCTGCCTTACCCGATGATAGAACTAGTCACAGGAGTGAAAGAGCAGGTAGACCAGACAGAACCCAGGTAGTTGGCCTTTGGGCCCGTGTTGGTCATGATGCATGTTAGGTGTGGCCCTCATAAGAGGTAGATGCAGGGCCTTCACCAGAGGATGGGCCCTATGTTTCTTTGGGAAGAGACTCCAAGTGCTAGAGAGGTTAGCGTGCAGGGTCCACTTGGCTATGCCCAGCATTCCCAGTACATCTGATGAGTGCATCTGGTGTACTTGTGGCTCACATACCTCTAGTCAGCATTCCTAGTGCCTAGTAGCACATCCAGGAGACTTTTTTTGCTAAGGCTTCTAATTGAAGAAGTGCCTCGCTTTGCTCCTTAAGAGAGAGCAGATCTTGATTTGGAAAATTGTCAGGTCTTATGAATGTTCTTTATTCAGTCCCTGTCATATGATAAAAATAAGCCGCCATAAGCAGCCAGATAAAGTGGCCTTTGTTTCCATCTAGGTGGAATGCAGTGACAAAGACCTCCATTCTGGGGTATATGGCGGCTCAGTCCACGAGGCCATGACGGATCTCATTTCACTCATGGGTGAGTGCAGGCTTGGCACCACGTCCATCAGTACTTCGTGATTCGGGAAGGTGGGCAAGGCCTTCTGTCCAGGCTGTCCGTCATCAGCACTTAGTGCCTCTCAGTGCTCTTCATGAACGGACTCCTCTGTCTCTAATCAAATTCCTTCCCTCTCTCCTCCTCCCAGCTTGTTGTTAAAGGCCCCTGTGGTTCATCTCGACCTCGTCCTCTTCCCGTTCTGCCTGGGAGCCTCCTGGGCCTTCTCCCCACATGCTGAAGTTGTGCCCCACTTCCCACATTCCCCAGGGCACCTGAGGTCCTGTCCATTCTGCCCGGAGGTCCCTGTCTCCTAAACATTGTGTTTCATGTCTGTCAGAGGGCATTTGCTTTGGTCTGTTTTTTTATATCTGGTCATATGTGGGTCCCCTGCCCGGTCAGCTCCTGAAGAGCAAGAGCCACACACAGTTGTCCTTTCTGGCATCTTCCTGGTATAAGGCCAAGTGAGCTATTGTGGCCACATACAATTCTTTGAGCTCTGTTTTTGTCCCCTCAATGACAGGGCAAGGGATGTCATTTCTGAGGTTGAGGCTGGCTCTGTCCCACCCCCGATTTTCTCTCCTCAACTTGGGAGCAGCATGTTTCTTGTGAAATACATGTTAAAAACAAACATTGCATCATGTGGAGGTTTTAGAATGAACCTGCTTGGAGCAGGCTGCTTGGTTAGTATCCCAGTGTGTGACTGAGGAAGATTTCAGAGGAATTTTCACCTCTCCCATGGGTTCTTTATCCAAGAACAACAGCCCTGCTCACCTTGTTAGGCTATTGTGGTAATTAATTGTGCTCCTGGAATAAGGTAGTTGGGAAGGTAGCGGGCTTAGTAATGTCACCCTCAGAGCCATCCACTGGTTCTCCTGACTTCCTGTTTTCACCTGACTGAGTGGACAAGCTGTAGGTCCCTTGTGTCTGACTTCCAGAAATCACTGTGACTGGGAAGAGCTAATGTGTAGCCTCAGTTGTGCATTTTAACCCTCTGTGGACTCCCTCAGGCTCTCTGATAGACAACAAAGGGAAAATCCTCATCCCCGGCATTAATGAGGCTGTTGCCCCCCTGACCAATGAGGAGCATAAGCTCTATGACCACATCGACTTTGACATGGAGGATTTCGCCAAGGACATCGGGGCCCAGACCCTCCTGCACAGCTGCAAGGTGCCACGGGGCAGGGGGTGCTCCCTCAGGCCCCTGGGTCCCCATGTCCCACATCTAAGAGCTTCTCCTGGGCATGTGTGTAGGAGTCATCACATGGTACAGACATCTAGAAAGCAGAACTGGTTATGTCAGGAGTGGCCAGGGTGTTTTATTGTCAATTCCACTTTCTACTCGCTAAGAAGAGGAAATAGCACTACGGGCCATCTCCTGCTGTCAGGTAGCTTTTGTCTATTTGGGTTTCTACAGTAATTTCTTTAGGACTGATCCTCAAAAACTAGTTGAGCCATACCTAACAAGGCCTAGTGGAAAGGTGGAAGCTGTTTGCACAGAATGTTTACTTAACTGTTAGAGAAAATCTCGTGACCCTTCTCTTAGGAGTTTACTGCTTATTTATGCGGTATGGATACCAGTTCAGAGACTTCCTTGTACCTGGGGTTAATCTAACACAGCAGCAGCCTCAGCCTCTAGGCCCAGGGATGGGAGAGGGATAGGCTGGTGTGGGACCTTAAGTTTCATCTCAACCCTGAACACCAGAAGGGTGTACTAAGAGCCAGGCTGGGGAAGGATTGTGGGCCTGCCTGGGGAGAGTGGTCAGGCCCAGAGTGGCCTGGCCTGGTGAAAGCCCTGCAGAGAGCAAGGGAGAGAGTTTGGCATGTGCGGACATGTAGTGTGCTTTTTAAGGACTGAACACTCAAAGGGGAGAGGAGGTTATGCCAGTGTTATAGTAACAGCTCCTGAGGCTGCTGAGTTCCTTTTAGGAGACTGTGACAGCCTCTTTCCAGCCCTCCCCAGCCCAGTCCCACGTCTGTACCTCCTTCCATGTCTGTCAGGCCCCTCCCTAGCCAGGCCATATCTCAGGAAAAGCTGTCTGCTTAGATGACATCCTGTCTGAGCAAGGATGATTGCTTCTGATCCCATGTGTTGCGATTCTGCAGAAAGACATCCTGATGCACCGCTGGCGGTACCCGTCCCTCTCCCTCCACGGCATTGAAGGCGCCTTTTCTGGGTCCGGAGCCAAAACTGTGATTCCTAGGAAAGTGATTGGCAAGTTCTCCATCAGGCTCGTGCCAGACATGACCCCTGAAGTTGTCAGCGAGCAGGCATGTGGGGCCATGGACCACTGCTGGGGGGCCTGGGGCTGTTGTGTCATCAAGGGTTTAGAGGAATGGAATCCTTTTACTGGGGCCAAAACCCAGCCCCTCACATAGCATTTCTTTTGGCAGTCAGTAAAATGACTAGAATAAGCATTGCAGCAACTTAGCAAAGATAAAGACCACACGACTAAGCATTATACATAAGGTGCCCTCGTTACTGCTGAGATGTACCGCAGGCTAACCTCTGCTCCAGCCCCTTGGCTGATCAAATACTGACTTTGGAGCAGATATATCAGGTAGAAGTCCAGGGGAGCTGCCTGTCATGGTGATGACGGGCAGAGGGAAGGATTCCAGTAACTGCAGGTCAGTTGGGCTTAATGGAGCACTCACCCTAGGTGAGACCCGGAAGATTTCACGCCAAGATGGTCACAGAGTCTTCCCTGCTGGGAAGAGGAAACTGAGGCCTGCTGTCCATGGGAGAACTGAGATTTTTGTCTCAGGCCATGTCCTTGGGTCAGCTTGTAGATCCACTGTACCTTTAGTTGAAGTCTAGCTTGCGTTCACTTTTACAAAGTATATTAGTCTGCTAAGGCTACTGTAACAAAATCCCATAGACTAGGTGATTTAAATGACTGGAGTTTATTTTTCAAACTTCTGGTGGCTGGAAAGTTTAAGATAAAGGTGCTAGGGCTGGAGGATTAGCTCAGTGGTTCTGGTGCCTGCCTCGCAAGTGCAAGGTCCTGAGTTCGATCCCTGGTAACCACATACAACGCTGGGCGTGGAGACTCACACCCACCAGCAATCAATACCACAGGCCACAGTGCCAGGCGTGGTGGCTAATGCCTGTAGTCCCAGTACTCGGGAGGCAGAGACAGGAGGATTGCGGAGTTCGAGGCTTGCCTGGACTACATGGTGAGCTCAGAGCCAGCCTGAACTACAAGGCGAGACCCTGTCTCAAAAAAAAAAAAAAAAAAAAAAAGATAAAGGGGCTAACAAATGGTGTCTAGTGAAGGTCCACTCCCTGCTTCCTGACACCTCCCCTCTGTGCTCCCATGGTAAGGTAGGTGAGATTGGGTGTGTTCAGGGTGGTATGACTGTAGGGGAGATTCTTCTTACAAAGATACTAATCCTTTCTAATTAGGGCCCTACCCTTCTGACTCACTTAATTTTACTTCCACAAAGGCCCTATCTCCGGGACCATGAAGTGAGATTTATATTGTCAACCTAGGAATCTTGGAGGGATACAAACATCCCATACATAACATAAAGCAAGACAGAACTTTTTCGGGAAATTTAATTATTGTCATCATTTAGAACACCTAAGTAAATTGCTCAAAATTAAAACATTCCCTTTCAGATAACTGGATTTTGTATCTTGAGTCAGTCTGCATTTCTCCTGTCATAGTGATACAGATCAGTATTCAGGAGCAGAAAATGAGACTCATTTTAGACTTGTAGACCCTTTGCAGACTGGGTATAGATGTGGACTCATCATAGATGATTCCTAAGAGACCCACTATAAATCATTAACATTGGATCAAATGCCAAGCGTGTTAAATAATGTGTATCTCTTCTGTTTGTGGCTTAGGTTACAAGCTACTTAACTAAGAAGTTTGCCGAACTGCACAGCCCCAACAAATTCAAAGTGTACATGGGCCATGGTGGGAAGCCTTGGGTATCTGATTTCAACCACCCACATTATATGGCTGGAAGAAGAGCCCTGAAAACAGGTTGGACACTCATTAAGTATGGATGCCAGGGCCCTCGGCATTTCTAAGGACTCTTCTGTGTCATGTTGGGCACATAGCTATGTTTGCAGTGCTCTGAGGAAGGCCTGTGGGATGAGGGCTGGGTCACTCGCCACCTCCTTCAGGGCAGTGTTGTGGTTATTTTGCTCATTGCTGAGACAGAATATGAGACACCCAAAGTTAAAGGTGGGAAAGTTTTTTCCCGTCACAGTTTAGAGAGGTTTCAGTCCATAGTCAGCTGGGTCTAAGGAAGGGCAACCTGGCAGAGGGGCATTGCAGGAGAAACAGTCCATGGCATAGCAAGCATAAGGCATTGAGGAGCAAAGCATCCACAACAGCAAGCCTCTCTTCTTTCTATTCCTGAATGTTCCATCCAGGCCACAAGCCTTCTGATTGGTGCCACCCACACCCAAGATGGGGCTTCCCTCATCCAGACCCTTAATCCTGGTACTGTATGGCACCCTTAATCTATATTCACAAACCCTAATCCAGCCTGTGAGTGCGTAAGGCTGTGGGGGAACATCTGGATAGAAGTCACAGGGAGCAGGGCTGCCATCTTCAAAGTCTGGACCTAGTACTGCTCAGTAAATAGTGCCTCTGTGACTGATCACCAGCCTCAAGACTTTAAAATCTCCCATTTTTCTTGTTTCATTTCCCCCAGTTTTTGGTGTTGAACCAGACTTGACCAGGGAAGGTGGAAGTATTCCTGTGACCTTGACCTTCCAGGAGGCCACCGGCAAGAATGTGATGCTGTTGCCAGTGGGGTCCGCAGATGATGGCGCTCACTCCCAAAATGAAAAGCTCAACAGGTGAGACTCCAAGACCTAGATCCTGAAGCCAGGTTGAGTGTTACTATTGCTGGGAGAAGGGAGTAGAGTATTGCCGGACCAGCCTTCCTCCATGCTGTACTGTGGGTAAAAACTTCTGTTGGAGCTGGGACAAGGCCGTGGTGGTAGCAGTTTTTGAAAATAAGGTTCAACCAATGTGCTATGTTCAGTTTTTTCTTCATCTACCACTGATGAAGCCCTCCCTACTTTTCCCTCCTGAAAAATTATGTCATTGTTAACTGCTTAAGCTGCCTTTATACATTTTCATTTAAGCAGATGTGATGGGGACTTCTCTGGCCACAGGACATGAAGTCTCTACTTAGTGAAAGGAGAGATCCAGGTAGATGGGGCCGTGCACAGCACAGATAGAGGCTTTGTGTGCCTCGGGCTGCTGAGGAAGACAGGGAGCAAGGTTTATCCTGGGTGACCAGATAGACGGTCAGGACTAAGGCAGAGAAAGGACTGAACTTGGGGATGGTTAGAGGAGTGAGAGACCCGGTTATCAGCATAGAAGGTGAAAGCCTTGATCGTAGAAAGAAAAGGAGAGTCCTAGGACAGGTTAACCCATTAAATCAAGGTACAGGGTGAGGCTGCTATAGTCTTAGGCCAGGGCAGGATTGGTTCCTCACGTGGGAGAGTGGCCAGGTTGGACCTGCGGTTGAGAATCGGGCTGTGTTATAAAGACAAGCAGATTCCAAGCTAAGGTGGGGGATAGTCCCCAGACAGAGGTAGCCTGTGCCTCGGACGCTGACGCTACGTGACAATAACTGACATGGTGATTCATCCTTCCGTTCAGGCATAACTACATAGAAGGAACCAAGATGCTGGCTACATACCTGTATGAGGTGTCTCAGCTGAAGGACTGAGACACCATCTTCCATGGAGTGCCACGTCTCTGCCCTCTCTCCTTGCACTTTCCCTCTCTGACTGGCTCAAGAAAGTGGAAACCCCTCCCCCTGTTTCCTCTTGTCAGGGCAGGCACAGACTTCCCAGAGGGGCCACGTGTCTCATTGTCGTATGGGTGGTTAGGCGTGTCCAGCCGTTGGGAACACTTAGTCCTGGCAGCATAACAGGACGAGCTGGCTGGCCCCTGGGTAGAGTCTCAGAAGTGGCCAGTGTGACCGGCTCTCCAGAAAGCAAAAGCACTTGGGGTTCAAAGCAAACCTCTGTAGGAGGTGTTGGCCGCCATGGAGTTGGGATAAACTGGACTTGCTGCTCTCTGGCTGTGTCCTGTCTTCTCTGTCAGGTGACTCACACCTGGGTCCTTCAGAAAGGAGATGAAAATATTCAGGGGCTTCTTCTGCCCCCTTGGTGACCCCTTGCTGGCATACGGTTCTGTTCTTTCTCAGGCCTTTAACTGTGTGTTCTCTGTCTTTTACCACCCCTCAAAACCTAACAGTCTTTGTGGAGGGAAGACTGATCCATCTCATCTGTGTTGCTTAATAAAAGCGCAAATGAAGCCTCTGGGGGATTCACTGTCTGACTTCTTCGTGGAACATGTGTGCTTATTGTGTGTCCTCTGGCGAAACACATGTGCTTGTCAGCTGTCTCCTGGTCTACCTGTGAAGCACATGTGTGCTTTGATACATCTCACTTATTTGTGGAACATACTTATACTTACCAGGAAGTCTGGGCAGCTGTCAGCTTTCCAGGTGAGCGTGCTGCCCTCCCCAAATGCATAAATGGAGTGGTCTTTCTTCATTTCCTGTGTCACAAGACAAGTGGTCTGTCCCTGTGGAGTTCTTAATTCTGTTAAGTTGGGGTTGGCTTGGTTCAAACAAGAATTGATGGTATAGCTGATATCAGAGACCTAAGAATAAACTTTGGTAAAAGGAACCAGAGCTCCTTGGAGAGAAGTGGTTGATCTTAGGGCTGAAGCAGCAAAAGTACTGAATCTGGAATGTCTCTTGGTAGCAAATAGTCACATCAGAGCACACAGGTACTAGCCCAGAACAACACAATGGCCAGAAAACAATTGGAGCAAGAAAATGATAAGTAGTATAAAATTCTAGCCTACAGGGTAAATAACTGCCTATGCATCTTTAATAGTACGAATAAAAATGAGTAAGAAGAATTCTAGTTCATCAGTGTAAAAGGAGTAAAGAAAACCACCACTGGGACGATTCAGTTGCTGCACCAGATGTACACTGAAATAGCCAAGCACACATTCAGAGTCAGGGTATTTGCCCAGCCTGAAAGTAGGTCCCCAGGATTTTAATCTGCAGGGGGAAATAGTGTCTTCATAGTAAAACCTAGTAGACTCATGTGAGCCATCTGGTCGAAGTGAAGCTCTACTCAGCACCACAGACCCCACACAGTACCCTGGGGAGGATGTGAATTCTGGCACCCGCAACCTCTTTGTGTAAAAGTATTACACACACTGATGAAACTGGTGTAAGACCTGTAGTGTCAGACTAGTGTTCATGTCTGGTCATTTTACTATGATTATGTTAGGTGCTAGCTGGGTGAAATGTATATAGACATTCACATACTGTTGCAACTTTGATACACATCTCTGACTTCAAAGTGAAAACTTAAAGAAGAAAAAGGTTTCTTTCCAGCAGAGCTGGGCGCAGACCCTGGTGTTATGCTCAGTGCTCCACCTCTTGACTCCATCAGGCCCATAAGAAATACTTTCGGCAGCCAGTCTTGTGAAGAGAATTACAGTGTGTTCCCCCAGAAACCTCAGTGGCTCCGATGTTCTTGTGGACTCTGGTTGGTCATGAGCCCATTGCAAACAGTTTTGCTGGAGTACCCCGCGTGGCACAGACCGGGGAGTCTCCAGGAAGCATGTCTCCTTAGAGTCACAAGACAAGTGATTTCATTTCCAGACCCTTAAGAGTGGAAATGGAATGTATAGTCATATATGTATAGAATCCAGAGTTGGAAGAGCAGATTCAGGAAGCAGATGCACCTGAGATCGCACACTCGAAGAAGAGCCTGTCCCAGGACAGCATAAGGACCTTGCTCAGGCGAAGAGGGCCATAGCCCAGCCCCCAGCCGAGAAGCCACAGTGGTGTGTGCTGGCAGAGCTTGAGGGAAGTCTTCCCTCTTGAAGAATGCCCCAGGAGGCTGACTGCTGATGGCACACCATTATGAAGCTTCCCAAGGAGGGCACCAAAGGAAGCTGTTGGCATCTGAGTGCTGCCAGCTGCCATGAGCTTTGGGTAGGGGGTCTGGGGACACAGACTGCAAGAACTGTCATTGGCAGGAAACTGTAGGAGGAGCTTATTCTATTTAGTTTCTCTGAGGCTGCCTAAAGCCAAGAATCAGTAGTAAAAGTGTTCTTGTACATTTTTAAGTATCAGCTTTATTGTAGATTTTATACATACTGTGTTCACTTTGCTGTTTTGACTCATAGTTCAACACATGGGTTGAGCTTCTCACCCAGCACTTAACAGAACTGAAGGGTGGCATTGAGGTCACCTTTTCACGCCTGGGACCCATTTTTAGCATCTCCATTCCCCACGTGTCCCTCTGCCCTGGAATCTCCATATCTTTCAGACCCAGAGAATCCTCCTCCCTCTCGAGTGCTTCCCACCTCATCACTGCTCCTTTCCTAGAGGAATATTTCTGGGAAGAAAAAAAATCTGATGTCAGTCATTTTATACATGCTTGAGTGACCCAAAGCTTGTGCTGTCTCAAGAGTCTTTGTACTTTAACTACCTAGTTAAGGGACACAGCTGAGTTCATTGTTAACTAGGTAGTTTAACTAGGTAGTTCCAGGGAGGAGCTGTTCTGTGAGGGGAGGGATCAATCAAAAGCTTGTCCCACGCTGTGGTCACAGCAGGAAGTTGGCCACTGAGGAAAAGCACGACTTTGATTTACGGAGACAGAACTTAAACAGTGCCACCTCCTTGACCTAGAAGAGATGGAGCTCAGTGGAGAACCTCTGACCTGAAAAACAGTGAACTTCTGTTCTTGTCACTCTGAATCTGTCAGGAAAAAAAAAAAAAAAGAAAAGGTATGCTAGAAATATTCAGGGTCCTTTAACAATAGTGTGTTAAATTAGGGAAAATATAAACAAGCTATTGCAGCCAAAAATAACAGTAGTTTGCACATGAAGATTTATGCCTTTGTTTTGTCAAAGTCTGCAGGATATCCAAGGCTTGTATGATGGCAGCCAGTGAGATGGAGGCAGGATGTGGTCCTTCTCTTGTAGGGCACAAACCAGAACTAGCAGATGTTTCTTTCATTTGCGTCTTAGTTTCCAGTAAATAATCACAGGGCCACTCTCACCTGCATGAGAGGTGGAAAACATGCCTTATAGAAACCCTGTGACTGTGGGAGAGGGAGAACAGGTATGAGAAGACAAGTTTTTAGTTCCTCTGTTACACTAGTTATACCATGACACCTTTCCCTAGAAAAACCAACAAAATATTTTTACAGAAATGAAAGCCATCTAAATTAGAAAGGTGTTAAATTATATGTTTGCAGATGACATGATCTTATATACAGAAAATGTGAAAGACTCCACCAAAACCTCTTAAGACTAATAAAAAATTTAATAAAGTTGTAGGATTAAAAAAGTAATACACAAAAAATAAATTCATTCTGGCAAGCTGAATATATCTGGAAAAGAAATTTTAAAAATGATTTCATTTACCATAGGATCAAGAAGAGTAAGTGCCAATGCCGGACGTGGTGGCTCACGCCTGTAATCCCAGCACTCGGGAGGCAGAGACAGGAGGATTGCTGAGTTCATGGCGGCTTGCCTGGGCTACATAGTGAGCTCAGGGTCAGCCTGAACTACAAAGCGAGACCCTGTCTCAAAAAAGCAAAAAAAAAAAAAAAAAAAAAAAGAGTAAGTGCCTGTGGATATATTTAGTCAAGTAGGCAAAAAATCTGTATGGAGAAAATGAAAAGATATTGGTGGAAAAAACAAGAACGTAAATGAATGGAAAGATATCCCATGGTCATGGACCATAGAAATTAATATTACAATGTCTATATTGCCCTAAGCAATTTCAGTGAAATCCCTATCAAAATTTCAGTGGCATTTTTCATAGAAATAAAAAAAAGTCCTAAAGATATATGTTGAACCACAGAGACCTCCAAATACTCAAAGCAATATGAAGAAAGGAAAACATTCAGAGGTATCACATTACCTGATTTCAAACTATCCTAAAAATCTACAATAATCAAAACACCATGGCATAAAAACACATATAAATGAATAAAATAATAAACAGCCTAGAAATGAATCTACATATCCAGATTTCCAACAAAGCCAAGAAGACAATGGAGAAAGGGCAATCTCTTCAAAAAGTAGTATTGGAATAACTGGATATTCATGTGCAGAAAAATGAAAATGGACTCATCCTATATCAAAAGAAACCTCAAGATGGATAAAAGACTTAAATATATAAGCCCCCAAGGTAAGAAACTACCAGAAGAAAACAGGTAAAGATCTCCCTGACATTCTCCTGAACATACTTCTTGGTTGTGACTTTAAAATCATGAGTAACAGAAGTAGAAATAAACAAAAGAGATTACCTCAAACTAAAAATCTGCTCAACAAAGAATAATCAACAAAATGAAAATCTGAAATAGAAGGAAATATGTGCAAACTGTTTAACTGATAAGGAGTTAAGTTTCTAAAATATTTAAGCAACTTTCAATAGTATAAACAAAAGACAGCCCCCCCAAAAAAACCTATTTAAAAATAAGTACCTAATGGACATTTTTTGCAAAAAGACATACAGAACAATGACCAACAAGTACATGAAAAGATAATCAACATCACTAATCATTCAGAAAATGCAAATTATAACAGAGACATCACCTCATACTTGTTAAGCTGATTAAAAAGCAATATCAAGTGTCAAAGAGGATGTGGAGAAAATGGAACCCTTTACACAGTTACTGGGAATGAAAACTGGAATATCCATTGTGGAAAGGAGCATGGAAGTTATTTTAGAAAGTACATATAGAAGGGCTGGAGATTTAGCTGTGGCTCTGGCACCTACCTAGCAAGTGCAAGATCCCTGGTTCGATCCCCAGTAACTGCATTCAACAAAGACAGGTGTGGTGGCTCACACCATTGTAATCCCAGCACTTGTGAGGCAGAGGCAGGAGGATTGCTGATTTTGAGGCTTGCCTGGGCCACATAATGAGCTCAGGGTCAGTCTGAACTACAAAGTGAGACCCTGTCTCAAAAAAAAAAAAAAAAAAAAAGGAAAGGAAATGATATGACTATATCAAAGAAATATTCATTTCATTTGAAATGAATTATTCACAGTATCTAAGACACAAAAACAACCTAAATATCTGTCAACAAATGAACAGATAAAGAAAATGTACTATATATACACAATAGAATATTATTCAGACTATAAAAAGAAGGGAAGCCTGGCATTTGCAAGAGTATAGATGTACCAGGGCATTCTGGCAAGTGAAACTAATCCAGACATAGACAAATTTTGTTTGAGCTCAGTTGTACATACACGGAATCTTAAAAAGTCCAACTCATAGTGCCGGGCGTGGTGGCTCACACCTGTAATCCCAGCACTCGGGAGGCAGAGGCAGGAGGATTGCTGAGTTCCAGGCTTGCCTGGGCTACATAGCTCAGGGCCAGCCTGAACTACAAAGTGAGACCCTGTCTCAAAAAAAAAAAAAAAAAAAAAAAAAAAAACAAGTCAAACTCATTGAAATCAAAAGAAGAGTTATTGCCAGAGCTAAAGGTTAGGGGTTATGAGGTGATGGTGTTCAAAGGGCACAAACTTCCTATACAAAGTGAAAAAGTTCTGGGAATCTGCTGTACAGAATGAGTGGTGGAGGGTGATAAATGGTATGATGTGCATGTGTTTCCCAACACGGACTGACATGTTGGAAACAGTCCTCAAGGCAACAGTGTGGAGAGGTGGGACCTTGAGGACCTTGAGGAGGTGATTAGCTGGAGAGAGCTCCCCTGCAGGGGTGGATTATGGGGGTTCCGACTGAAGAATGACTTCAGCTCCCACCCTCTGTCCCACGCTGTTGTACACACTGTTTCTTCCCTCTGACTTCTCCCATGGGATGATCTTGGACTTCCCATCCTCCACAATCATAAGGATTAAATCCCTGTTCTTCATGAGTTCTTTTCTTTGCTGAAAGAGTGCCGATGCTGGAGAGAAGAATCCTCTGATCGGGATTATGATGACTTCTGATGCCATGGTGTCTGCCTCACACACTCACCAGAGAGCGCCTTGGCCTGACTGCCATTTCTCCCAATGGCCAGGGGACAGCTTTGCCAGCTGCTCCATGACGGGGGAAATCGGTTCTGTCCTGGACACCAATCCATAGGGCTGGCACTTCTTTCCAGCCACCAGAATGTGGGGTAACCTTAAACTACCTGGGGCCTTAGAAAGTCCAGAGCCTGTTCCTAGGAGCCACTGGGCTGGGTGGGGCTTTGGGGAGCTCAGCCCAGAAGTAGAGAGGTGTCAGGAAGGATGAGGTGAGACATTCGAGTCCCAGGACCTCAAATGTGACCGATTTAGAAATAGAGTAATTATAAATACATTTTTTTAATTCGCTAGTTATTGATACAGGATTCTGCTTTATTGGTCAGGCTGGCTTTAAACTTCCAATCCTCCCGCTTCCGCCTCCACGGTACTGGGATTATAGTTGTGCGCCACCATGGCTGGTGCCAATGCCACTATTTTAAATAGAGTACAGTAGATTTAATTTAGATGACTGGTGCCCTCATAAGAAAGGGCAATTTGTACACACACACACACACACACACACACACACACACACAGATTGCATGTGAAGATAAAGGTAGAGACTAGGATGATGCTTCTCTGTGCCAAAAGTCATCAGCAACTACCAGAAACAGGGAGACGCCAGGGTCAGCCTCTTCTCAGAGCCTCAGAAGGCGCCCAGGCTGCTGACACCTGGAGTTTGGACTGGAAAGTGCTCGTTTCCACTGCCTACACCTCCTCCTTTGCAGCGCTCTATGTCACAGCATCCCTGCCTAGCAAAGGGACACACTACCCACGATGTTCCACCCCAAGAGCCCAGAGCAGCCGATGGAGGAGATGGTCTCCAGAAAGGGTGACCGTGTGGCCTCAGCTCAGCTCTGCCTGCTGACTCTGTCCAGCACATCTGCTCTTCTGTCTCGAATCTGTGCTAACGAGGCGATGTCCCCAAAGCCCCAGTGAAGCCCCCAGGGAGCTGCGGCCTAGGCTGGCCTCTGGCCTTTGGGCTCTGGCCTCTAGAAGCATCAGCTGACTTTCTGTCCACTACCTCATCTTCCAATCTGTGCATTATGAAACACATTGTTTCTTCCTCAGCAGTCAGACTAAACGAAGCATCTTTGTTTCCCAGTATGAATGGACTCACTGTATCGGCCTCATCTTCCTTCCGGGGATGGGATGGGTTGGAGCACAGAAAAACATTTAATAGGACTCACTCATGGTCTCAACGGGACTTCCTCTTCCAGATTCCTCGAATAGTGGGGCGGTACTGCAAGCTTCGGAGCACTGGCCTGATGGACCCGAAACTCAGGAGAATGGTGAGCAGGTCCTGCAAGGCCCAAGGCCACAGGAGATGGGGGGAGGGGGCTGGTTTTCGTTGTTGTTGTAATTGTTTATTTGTTTTGAGTGAGGAGCTCCCTAAGATGCCCAGGCTGAACTCATTTGCCAGTCTCCTACTTCAGACTCCCAGAGTGTTGGGATTCCAGGGCTTTGCTGTCATAGTGAGCAGAATTTGTACTTTTAACAAGTACCCTCCATCCTACCTGCTACTTGAAGGGTTCTTACATGACTCAAAGAACATTTTCAAGTTCAAACAAAAAACTATCCCTGGGGTTATCTTAGGTCCCTAGGATATCTGGGTGTCTTAGTTACTTTTTTCTTGCTGGGACACATTACTCCAGACCCACAGTTTAAAGGAGCAAGTGTTTATTTTGGCTCACAATCTGTAGAGGTTTCAGTCTATAATCAGTCGTTTCTGAGGCAGGAGGGAGGTGGCCCGGGGGCATGGCAGAGGAGAAAGAGCTCATGGCATGGTGGTAGGAGGCAGAGAGAGCTCAAGGAAGGAGGCAAGGAGACCATACCTTCATAATCCTATCGCTTCCCCAAGGGCCCACCTATGAGCACATGAGGCTTTGCGGAACATCCAGATGTATAACATAACATGGAGATATGTCTCCCGCTCAAAGACTCTGAACCTAAGCTAGAAAAGGCTACAGAATGTAAGGATATTGGCAGCCAACACTGTCTTCCAACAGAAACTTTCCCCATCTAGAGGGAACGTCAGACTGAAGATAACTACAACCATCTCTTTGTACCGACACTCAGTGCTTTATGTTAATAGATTTGAAATTCACCACAGAGAGATGCAAGCTTGTTCCACTGTCTTTCGCTAAGTGGGAAAGCACTACCTTGCTGATTCCTTCTCCAGCCACCTGTTCCTGTGTTGGGCACAGTCCTGTTTCATGCACCTCAGCTCACAGCAGATGTAGACACCACATTGCCACACTCGCTTTCTCATGACTCTCAGATGCTTTCTCTTCTCCAGCCCCAGCACGTGCTGGAAAAAAGACCTATGTACAGGAAGGCTTCCATCTCCCTCTCCAGCCCACGTCACCTGCAGCCAGAAGATCTGCACCTGCAGAGTCGCTGCAAGTGAGCCCCAGAATCCCAGTGGGAAAACCCTGGTGTTGTTACCTACCTGCAGCCAGCGCGGGATGAGCAGTGTGACTGTGGGCGCGGGGACCGCGGCCTGCTCAGCCCGCCCTGTGCCCTGCTCTCTTGTTTTAGAGGAGAGTTTCACACGTGCACAACAAAGGACAGGCGAATGTGAGTCTCCATGTGCCGGTTAGCCAGTTCCAACAAGTACCGACTCAGGGCCCACCTCGTTTGAGCGAAAGCCCCCCCTCGGCTCCCAGAGAACGCTCCAGTGAGTCAGACACGGCCTCATCTCACCTGCGGGTCAGCTGGTGCACGCCATGAAGACCCTGGCACCCACCGCTCAGGCCCTCCATCAGGGCTCTCAGTTCATCTCCCCCAGAGGAGCCACGGGAGGCCATTTTTGGAGAAAGGAAAAAGGGCTTTATTCAAGGCTAGCTCGGAGAGGATGGAGGGGCTCAGACTGCCACAGATCACCGTCTTGCTGTGTCCAGGTATGCAAGTGAGGCAGAGAGGGTGGCGGGAGTACAAGGAGACAAACATCACCCAGCTTGCTGCATCCTCCCCAGCCCTGTTCCGCTTCGCTTCCCTGTGGAAAGGAAAGAGCACTTTGACCTCCTGGTGCCAGCAGTGCCTGCATGTTCTGTCCGTTCATCTGGGCTGAGGAGAGGAGGGGGTGGTATTTCTGCCCTAGGCTGAAGAAGTTTGAGAAAGTGCTTTTCTCTAAAGGAAAGGTTAAAATTAATTCAAGGGTAAAAGAAAAGTGGGTAGAAGCCGAGAGGCTGGCTTTTTGAATAAGGAGAAAGAGAACAGAGGAAGGGGATGAATAGGAAGGGGAGGTATGAGAATCTAGTATGATCAAAAAATTATGTACCGTGGAGATTTAGCTCAGTGGTTCCAGTGCCTGCCTCGCAAATGCAAGGCCCTAAGTTCGATCCCAGTAACCACATACAATGCTGGGCATGGTGACTCTCGCCCACCAGCCATCAATACCACACCACAGTGCCGGGTGTGGTGGCTCACACCTGTGATCCCAGCACTTGGGAGGCAGAAGCAGGAGGATTGCTGAGTCGGAGGCTTGCCTGGGTTACATAGTGAGCTGAGGGCCAGCCTGAACTACAAAGTGAGACCCTGTCTCAAAACAAAAAAACAAAACAAAAAACCCTCAATTCTGAGTTTGACTTCAATAGAGGAATGCTAAAGTTTTTACATCACAAGGATTTTCAGCATAGTCTATGACGGAAATCTCAATCCTGTTCCAGGAGTTCTCCCGAGTGTTGGTACAGCTATGTATAAATCCTTGGTCAGAAGGACACATCAAAAACTTACTGGTTCCAGCCAGGTGTGGTGGCTCATGCCTGTAATCCCAGCACTCGGGAGGCAGAGACAGGAGGATTGCTGAGTTCGAGGCTTGCCTAGGCTACATAGTGAGCTCAGAGCCAGCCTGAACTACAAAGTGAGACCCTGTCTTAAAAAAAAACAAAAACAAGAAAAACCTTACTGGTTCCAAAAGCCAATAGAGAGTGGGGCTGGGAGAGCCCCTTACTTTCTGTGTACTCACGGTGAGGGCAGCCTCAGCCTCAGCCTAGTCAGGAAGAAGGAGGAGTGTTCTCGACACAGCGCTGCACATGAGAAGGTGAGGCACAGAGTCACAAATGCACACCAGACTCTGGGGAGGTTTCTGGAACTCCTCCATTTAATGAACACAGTGTAGGGCATTATATAGCACAAGCAGTGGGAGGGGTTTGTGGTGGCTATTGGGGACTGGTCTGTGGTTCTCAGAGGGAGGGCCCAACACTGGGGCGGACCAGGCAATATCCGACCATGGCATGCCCTTTAGCTTAATGCTAGCTTTGGTCTCAACTTAGTCTACGGAGGGCCAAGGGCTCTCTCAGGACCTAGGAGACTGGTGTGCGGTGCAGTTGGCTCAGCCAGACCTGGGTTTCACCATCAGAGGAGGTTGTGCAGAAACAGCCCAGTCACAGTAGGTGCCCGAGACCAGAAGGAGAAAGACACAACTGCCGGCAGCCTCCTGTGCCAACACCACACAGATGCCATCTGCCGCTCATCATCGGGGCTCTCCGTGATGCGTGCTCTACCGGCTCCAGAGTCCAGTGGCTTAGATCTGTGGGTCACATCCAGTTCTCTTTCCAGTGTTCCTGTATCTCAACAAACCAGGTCCCTGCCAGAGCTGACGCTTACCTGGACTCCTTGGAAAGCTGGCAGGAGGAGAGGAAGGGCCCTGTGGTAGGTCTAGCCTCCTGGTGCCTGCCTCAGTCGGTCTGAGCCCCAGTTAGAAATGTGGATATGTTTACACACCAGAAGCTTGACAAGCTGTGATATGTTTAGTCTTGCAGACAGGAGAAATCTGAAGCGGGGGTTTAATTCCTAAGATTTACAGGCTTCGTCTCTGTGCCCCACACACCGTGATAAGCCCTGTCCCCGTGGAAGAAAGGGACTTCTCTCCCCAGAGCACAAGGCCCACGTCTAGACTCTCAGTCATTCTTTCAAGAGGGAACAGTCCTTCCTCTCCAGCACAGAGGTCACGTTCAGGGCTCAAGAGTGGCACAGAAAAGGACAACTTAGCTTCCAGCAGCCACAATGCTTATAGCTGGGAACAGGTCTTCCGTGAAGGCCTGTGCTGTGAAGGAGTGGGAAGCAGAGCACGCCGAGGAAACGGGCATGGTGAAGAGAGACGAGGTGATTGGAGGAAGTGTGCTCCCCAGGAGAGGGATGTGAGGCAGAGGTCCCAGCACGGCCCGGCAGCAGCCCTTGTGCCCTGGGAAACCGGGTCCAGAGTCCACAGCATTCATCCTCGCAGTGTGCTTGGAACAGCCTCTTCACCCAGTTCAGTGGCTTGTACTGTAAGGACCAAGTCCAAGCCGGAGCTGCCCTGAGGGTGACACCTGGCCCTAGCTCTGCTGGCTGCTCAGGGTCTGGATCTTGAGCTCCTGTGGTCATGGCCGCGGTGAAGAGGAATCCTGAGACCCGGTCCAGGAGGCCAAGGATAACCAAGATATAGACATTTGCACCTTTTAAGGTTAGTGATTGGAGCATGTAAGCTTTTCCGTGAGCCCTTGGTGTCCTCAGCCTGCTCTAGCATTCCTCCTATTTGGGAAAATCTACTTTGGGGATCAGGTGGCTCTTGTAGGGCATCTGCATACTGAGCCTCGTTGGGCTGGGTATGAGGACACTACCTCCTAGGAAGTGAAATCCTTGTAGGAGGGCTCTGATCAAGATAATCTATGAGTTCACTTTGAAAATTCCAAATAAAGCAACTGCATGTGCTATAAAAATTGTAATTAAAAAGGCATGGGCTAAAAAATACAGTAACTGTCCCCCATGAGCATATAAGACAAAAGATACAGCAGTGAGTTGGGACAAAAACATAAGGAGTGAAATTCTGAAGAGAACAGGTAGTGAAAATACTGCAGATAGAGGGACAGCCAGAGCCAATGCCGCTGCCTGCAGCATAGGGATAGAGTCCAGGCCTGTAGCTACCACTTCCTGGACTCTGAGCCACTCATTTGAGACCAGGAACTGAACTGTGTACCTTAAAGTACCAGGTGGAGGCAACCACAGCATTTCCAGGCAGCAGAAATTCCACAGAGAGAATAAAATAGCTGCCATTTCAGTTGAGCCCACAAGATGAGCTATTGAAGTATATAATGTAGGTGCATAAAGGGGGAATCTCTTTCCTGACATTATGAAAGTTTCTGGCTAATACCTTTATGACAAAAGCAGGTTAGGAAAAGAAATGGGTGACACATTTTTTAAGGTGCACTTGTACATGGAACCCACAGGAAATATGAAACTCAAAGAAAGAGCCAGATGGTCAAAGTTTAAATATCCTCTTCATAGGAAGAGAGAAGTGGGGACTACAGGCTATCTTAGAGGTGAATAGATGAATTTTAGAGGAGACTAGTTAGTCCAGAGAAAAGCAAAGGCCTGTGCGTGTGCTGCTTGACTTTCAGTCTCTTCCTTTGTAAAAGTTTAATTTTCCTGGTTAATGAACTTTTACTGAGATTGTAAGGCCATGGCGTACTCTTTGGTAGGCTCAGAGTTTCAGAAAAAACATCTTCCTGGGTTTCAGAAGATGAAAAGGATCAGAGAGGGCCAAGAGACTGGGTCAGGGGAAGCTCAAGAGACCTTGTTCTAAGACCCTTGGCATGTGAAAGCACCACACTTTGGGGTACATTTTCTGAGTTCCCAAAATAAGAGATCCAAGTACAAAGAAGAGTAGTTCACAAAATTAATTGGAAAAAGAACTTACTGCCACTGAAATGCAAAGTGTACTACAGAACATATTTAAAGTGGATATATATGAAGTATGTTTAAAATCTTTACACAATAAATGCAAGACTAAAATTAATAAAAAACAATAAGAAGCTATAAAACTTTAGTAATGCTTATGAAGCAAGAATATAGAGATATGAAAAAAAAAAGGGAGAAATTCTGGACCTGAAAAATAGTTATCCAAATAGCACAATGGCTAGGAGAACTTCTAGACTGGGACCAGTCAAACAAAGAACCCTATGAACTGAAAAGTGGTGTGGAGAATTTGCTCAGAAAGCAGAGCAGAGAAACAAAAGAAAAAAAGACAGAAAAGCTAAGGTATCCACAGGAACTATGACAAATCAAAGGATTTGAAAGCAAAAAGCACAATGAAAAATAAAATTATGTGAGAAGAGAGAATGAATATTATACAGAAGTAAAAGCACAAAAATGAATCTTCAGCTTGAAATGGATACTGAGAACAGAGAACGATGTATAAATGTGTCAGGAGAACATCTCACAATGATACTGAGCAGCATTAGGGATTAAGAGGAAATCTGAAATCATCCATGACCACGCGTGGTGGTCACTTGCCGTGTTCTCCTGTGCAGCTTGGGCATGCGCAGGGCCCAGCTTAGCTAGGGCAGTAGAGGAACAGCACGGACTTTGAAGACCCAGAGAACTTGGAAGTGGAAGGATTCGGTGAGTGCAGAGAAATCCTGGAATCCCCAGGAGGTGGAAGAGGAATGAACAGAGCCCCCACTGTGAGTTTTCAGGGAACTGTTCAGATTCAGACTGCTAAGAGAAAAAAAAGTCCTGTACCCAAATTTCAATCTTGCTTTGCTCCTTTTTCGTGTCTGTAGCTGCATTTCTTACACAATGCTGAAAAAGAACTTGGATCAGAGCAAATAAGCTACTGTTTATGTCCTTCAACATTGTGCATTGAATTATTCAATAAATGTCAGGTGGGAGTCTTACTCTATAGTTGGCTGTGCCTGGGAACTAAGGATATATTCACATGCGTCAGGCAGATATTATTAAAGAAACGGTAGAGAATCCTTTAGTAATATCAAATTAAAAAAGAGTAGTGTCCTTGTAAAAACTCATGTCCACCTTCAGAATGTGACCTGTTTTGCAAATAGTCTTTGCACACATGATAAATTAAAGTTGAGGTCATCCTGGTTTCAGGTGTACCCTAAATGCAAAGGTAGCATGCCGAGGGGGCATGGAGAGAAGATGTGGCACGGAGAAGGTGGCCATGTGAGATGGACGCAGTGGTGCAGGGTTGCAGCCACAAGCCAAGGCGCGCCAAGGATTATCAGGAACAAGAGAAGCCGGGAGGGTCTGTGCTAGAGCCTGTGGAGGATGCGGGTTTCTGCCAACACCTTGATGAATGCCTTCTCACCTGACTGGAGGAAAAGGGGATTGGTAGGCAGGAAAAGAATAGAATAAGGGCCCCATTAGGTTTTCTTTCCAATCCTACCTATTAGGAATTCCTGGGAAAGAAAAAGGAATTCTTTTGAAAGCAATTAGCATAAAGGGAAGAAAGATTTACATCAAAATACCAGAGGGAAGCCAGGGCGTGGTAGCTCATGCCTGTAATCCCAGCACTCAGGAGGCAGAGACAGGAGGATTGCTGAGTTTGAGGCTTGCCTGGGTTCCATAGTGAGCTCAGAGCCAGCCTGAACTACAAAGCGAGACCCTGTCTCAAAACAAAACAAAACAAAACAAAACAAAACAAACAAACAAACAAAACAAGCCAGAGGGAAAAAGAAAGCCGCAGGGTCCAATGCTCCAACCAAGATATCTGCCCTTCCCCTCCGCCAGTAAATGCAAAGGTGACAAAAGCGGAGGGGTTTGCCTAACTTAAAAGAAAAGATTTATTTAGTATGTAAAGTTACTGTAATGCTACAGCTCATGAATGCTTCTGTTCACAGACCATTCAGTTGCCAAACAGAAGTGTTTGGCACAACTTTGCTTCCATTAGTGAACCTCACATTGGGTGAGGAACATGACCACAGCCATCTTCCCCCAAATCATGGGATGAGTTAAATTCATCAACTGAGTTTGTGAACCAAAGTATCACTGGATAGATGCATTCCCATTCTACGGGCCATTTTATTGCTGTACTAGATCACACTTAAATCATCAGCTTTAAATTGTCTTTCTATAAGCCTCTTTCCAGCCAAACTATACATACCAGAGATAACATCCTGACAAGGACGGATGGCCAGCAATAAGCCAAACAAAGCCCACCACGTGAATTCACACATAAGCAAAGGTACCCAGGTTAGGGTCCGCGGTCTCGGACTCACCAAAGAGAGCTGAGAGCCAATCAGATTGTAGCAAATTCCAGGTCCCCACTTAGGAGGAAGAGTCCTTACCACCTGATCCAAAGGGGCCTGGAACAAAGGCCCATGGGAATCTCTTGTTCTGGAACCCTGCCCCCTCTTCAGGGCAGTCTTCTGCTTTTGCCTCTTTACAGATACAGCATCTTCCTTTCTTAAAGTCTATTGCCATAATTTTTTTTTTTTGTCCTTACAATTCATTGCTGGTGCCAAGTTTATGATCCTGGTTAGTTTATGATCCTGCTCACTCCAGCTGTGCTCATCTGCACACGTGGCAAGATTTTGAGAGAAAATGTTTATGTTGCTTCAGCAGCCTAGTTTGTGGTGCTTTCTGGCAGAAGCCCTAGCTAGGGAGCTGGAACAAGAAGACAGAAGACTCCTTGCCTTTTTCTCAGATCTGCCTTTGCTTTGAGTTTCCATGTGTTCCAAGCAAAAGCAGCCTGAGATTCCACTAGACAGTGGTCACACTGGCTTCAAGGTTCCCTTGACCCCTCGGGTCTTGTTTCCTCACTATCAAGGACAGCTAAAGCCTCAGCTTTTGAATTCAAAACACCTCTATTTTATTTTATTATTTTTTTAAATGAGTTTAAGAGTCTACATAGGAGTCTACATGATTATAATTAAAAGCTAGTCTGGGGTAATGACAGGTTTCTATCAAAAGAAACCTGTAATTCTTTGGTGAAGTCGGCACTGCCCTAGTCTCCTTCTGACTCCTGAATCAGGGTCCCCATCTCTCTCTGCTCCTCATTCTTCTCTGTCCTGAAGCTGGGCCTCTTCTGTGGGTCATGTGGGCCCACACACACTGGCACGGCCCCTGTCCTTCCTGCTCCTCTCTCTTCTGTGTCAGATGCCTGGGTGTCATCTACCATTTCCTGAGATCACTTGGTCTCTCTTGATCTCCCACAAGACGTGCATAGGGCACTCTGGCCTCAGCTTTAGCATCAGGTGCATCGTCCTCCGTCTCTGGGACTCCCACCCATCACCTGTCCAAAACTACAGGAAATTGCCTTTGAGAAACTCACAGTCCAACTTGATCTAGGGACATTCCTGTCACTCATGTAATGTATTTCAGTGGATTAACTTACTGCTTTTAGGTCTTTTCCCATGGGAGAAAGAAAGAAAAAAATGTGAATCACAGCTTATTTTACTCACTTTTGGGGGCAGTGTTTGTCACTTTGCTACAACCCACTATCGCATTTCCAGATGACAGAAGGCTCCACAGAAAGGGTGCAAATCTAGGCTGTTTCTTAGGCTGACGCATAGGGAGACCTGGATCCTTGGACAGATTGAAGAGAATGAAAAGTTCCTGAGGTGACATCGTTGCCTTTAGCACCCCGTGAGCAGTGCACATGGGCCGCACAATGTTCCGCTTCTGTGTGACCCACCCACCAGGACCCCTCCACAGTCAGGAGCACAGAGAGGCCACTGGGCCTGGTGGCTGCTGGACCAGCCGTCTCCTGCCCAGGATGGAATGTTCTGAACAGGCTCCAGGGTGTCACGTCCAGATGCTGTGCACGGACCATCTCCTGTCAATCCTTGTGGTGGTAGGGTTCAGAGCTTATCGCCTGCCTGGAGCAAGCCAGTTTATCAATGCTAGAGGCTGTTCTGCAACCTGGAGCTTCAAAGGTGCTTGTTACTGGCGCTCTTAGTTCTTCCTCCCCGCCCAGCTTCTGATCTTCTGAATTCTGCCCTACACTCCCAGCAGCCCGCTTAGGATCCTAACAAACTGAATCCCCTTTGTTAGTACTTCCAGCCATTCGCCTGTGGTGTTCAAGCTCAACGTGGTTTCAGCTGAAGTTTCTCTTGGGCTAAACGTGCTGCTCAAACTCCACTAGAGGACGGTGCACAAATCACAGTTCCTGTGACTTTCTGGGGGAAATTTGCTCCTTAACTGTTCTCTGCAGGCTGTATCCCTCGGAGCTGCTCTTTGAAGGAAGCTCCACCCTCGCCGCCATTCCCTTAGGCTAAGTGAAATCCTCTGGCTCTACTGTACCTGCAGGGGAGCAACAGAATCCAGAAAAACCGGTTTCTTTTTTGATTTTTTAATTAAATCCTCTCATGTTGAGACCATCTAGTCCAAAGTCCATTTTTATGTTATAACGAAGTTATCAAAGCAAAAACAGGACAGAGCAGCCTCTGTCAAACAAGCATACTGAGAAGAAGCCTGCTTGGTAAGTAGAATTTGGCACTGAAGTTTCTTCCTATATTCCAGACAACCTCTCCTGGGCAAAGAATGTGGGCCAGGAAGCAGCGGGGCTCCCCCTTCCCATTCTGTATCCCACCCAACCCCCAAACAACCGGAGAGGTAGGGTTTTACCCCGGCTGTCCTGCTCCCAGCCTCCTCCTGGCTGCTGCTGGAGAAGATCAGAGCGTCCCTGGGCAGTGTAGCCTCAGTCAGCCGAGGACCCGGAGGGGGCAGCCAGCCTCCTCCGCTTATGGGCAGGAGCTAGGAATGACAGTGACGTAGCATCCGTGTGTGAGGTCTGGGTAGCAACAGGAGAAGAAAGAACAAAGGAAGTATCCAAAGCCTGGGCAGACTCTGAGGACCTGCTGCTCAGTGTCTCACTCCAGGGAAGGGAGGGAGGGAAGACGGACACATCCTCTGAAAAGTAAAAAGCATCTACAGTTTTAACAGCTAAGAACTTTAAGGCGTGGACAGCACAGGGACGATGGGAAGTTTTGCTCCCAACCTAAGAGCAAGCAGCAGGGAGGTTTGGGAGCCTGTGGGCGAGGGGCAGCCAAGGACGCAGCAAACCAGGGCCCTCTCGGCCAGCTCCCAATTCCATACTCCCACGTCACCTTTCCATCCCCCTTTCTTCCTTCTGCAAAGATGCAAGCCAGGAATGACCTTTCTAAATACACAGATTTTCACCGGATTTGAGGTCAGGCCTGACTAACACACCAAGAAACAAATACTAAAGCAAAGGAGTAAGACAAGAGAAAACAGAGAGGGAGCCGAGGGTCCTATCCACAGACGAGAAAGGCAGAATCTGTACCAGTAATGATGTCTGAGGCTTGGATAGCAAATGTGCAGTGGCAGACTGTAGGGAACAAGGAAAGGGGACGTCACCAGATGCCCTGCGGTGGGACCTGGTCTCCTGTGAACCACAACAGTGCAAGGCTAATTAGAGAATGAAGACAGGAAATGAGATATAGAGAAGGATCTGGGTTCTGGGCTTGACCAACGCTGCTCTGGGCAGCAAAGACAGTACTATTTATTGGGTTCATAGGAAGTAGCAGGTGACTCACAAAGCAGCAATAATCCTAAACTGACAAAGATCTCATAATCAGAGGAACTATCAGATGTCTCAGCAGATGGCAGCAATCCTATGACCATAAAGATCTTATGCTGAGGATCTTAGGTCAGATGAGGAGTTTATGTCGATTAAGATGGTAAGATAAACAAAGACATTCTTACAGCAATAGGTGGATGAGTTCATTTGTTAAGGAATTTGTCCCTACCCAGGTGAAGCCTTTCTCTTAATACTCGGTTCTCTAGGGACCGCGATGTTTTCAGGTGATGTAATCTTACCCTGAGTGTCACAAACAGCGTCCCGGGATTACTGAGGTGTCAGCTGTGACCAGAGGCAAAAATGGACTTATACTCGGGAGGCAGAGACAGGCGGATTGCTGAGTTCAAGGCTTGCCTGGGCTACATAGTGAACTCAGAGCCAGCCTGAACTACAAAGCGAGACCCTGTCTCAAAAAAAAAAAAAAAAAGATATTAAAAATGGACTTATGTTTGGTATGCCATAGCCAGCCTGTAGGCAAGAAGACTAGGCCTGATCATAATTTAATTGTGAAATGACCTCCCCCCCCAATTATGCAGAATGGCTTCAGACAGCAGGCTCCATCCCTATGGGAAAAGGCGAGTCCTTGTGAGGGAGTGAAGTGGTAGTAGTAAGCTCTCTAGCGGCCCCTACTGTCAGGACCACAGCAGCATGAGAAGGCCAAGGCCTGTCCTCCACCAAAGAGAGGGCCCCTCTTTTTCCTCCATCGAGGTCTCAGATCTTGTACATATGGGTATAAATTCTGTTTTCCTTCTTCTCCCGTGACTTGGTTTGCTTTTTCAAATTTCTTTTTTAATTTTTCACTGAAGAAGAGTATCAAATAACATTAAAATGGAAATTTAATGAAAAATAAAAGTTGGTGTGCTAACTAGATGGCTAAGTTACACACACACAAAAGCCGTGCTGTCTCAAAATGTCTGCGTGGAAGCTTTGCTGAGTACCCTGCGCTCCATTTCCCTGCTACCAGAGGTCCATAGGTACTGGTAGCACCTGGTTTACTATTTGCTGCTTGGCTTTGGGCTCAGTGCCTTAGGTTTAGCGGGACCCAGGCTCAGAAGTGAATGCAGACTTCAGGACTGGCTCACCAGCACCACCTGCTGGACTAAAATATTCATGACCCACCTTGGCTCACGGACCCTAATTCCAACTGGTGCTACCTTCTCTTCTACATTTTTCAGTCAATAATAGATTTCTTTTGGCAAGTAAGTGATTGCATTTAAAATTACTTTCGTGCTTGTATTTGGATAAAATTCATAGCAGGGCTTTCAATGGTTTTTTACTGAATTTAGACTTGTCTGATCATTTTCTTTGTAACTACATCCTCTCAAAGTTGTTCTCTTCACTTACTCATTTTGTGAACATGGAGATTCCTATGGACCCTTAGATTTTTTATAAGTTGAATACTGCCAGAAAGTGATGGGAGCTGAGCACTTTTTGTCATTCCAGGAATGAGCTGATAGAAGGTAAAACAGCCCGGGGGCTGCTCTCTCTTTAGCCAGTGCTGGTTTTATCACGTGCTCTGCAGAGTTCTGGCTGGGAAGTGCACCCTTTGCTGCTGTATGCAACGTTTTCAGTAGGATCATTATCCTGCTGAAGGTGAATTCCAAGAAGAGTTGGCACATCCATCTGCATGTCAAGTTCTCTTGAGGTCAGCTATGAAGCATGTATATGCTTCACGTTGTTCATCACTTCGAATATACTCACTTTTGGTTCCTGAGAACCAAAGAACATCGAATGGTGGCGGGAACCATGGTAGGAAGTGTGTGGGGAACAGAAGCAAGAGATGCGAGGAGCTCCACGTGGGGCTCTCCCGGTGCAGGAGCTGAAGCTGCAGAGGAGGACAGGTCCCGCTGTGTAAGCTCCAGGACACCACAGCACGTTTGGGTTTATTCCAAGCTCAGTGGGATGTTTTGAAAAATTTTACAGTGGTCTAAACCACCTTTGAAAGCATCAGCCTGGCTTTCTGAGGAGAATAGGTAAGAGATAGCAGTCTCTCAGGAGATGGCAATTGAATATGAAAATTCAACCACCTTCTTACGTAAGAGACTTACCGATCCCCCATGGTGAGACAGGCCAGCGTTGTGGTGGGCTCCTCGTGACAAGTGCCCTCTGATTATGGGCAGAGTGGCCTATGCTGGCCAGTACATCCTGGGTGGGATGGACATTTCCCCTTCCTTTTCTTTTTGAAGATAGAGGTGCTTCCTGAAGACTCTCAGACTTGGCTCATGACAGAGCTTGTGACATCATCAAGCCCAGAGCCCAGGAGAAGTCCTACATTTCATAGACTTTTGAACTCTGTATAAAATGAAACAATGACCCAAATGGACTGGCCACACATGATCTAGCCATACATTTTAGGGGCCACCTTGGGCCTTCCAGGTGCCCAGAGCCTGTGGGTGCAGGGTTGAGACCAACCTTCCCCCTCTCTTCTCCTGCACACCTGTCCCCACCTGAGGAGGTCAGCTCACACCCTACTGGCTACATCCAGTGCTCACACATCTTCACATCCCGCTGGCAGCCCTGAGAGTGCCTGGCACAGGCCTGGTGCTCAGTGCAGGTCGCTGAATTGACCTCAAATGCCATGTGGAAGAATCTGGCCGTTGTGTTCTGTGAGCATATACTAACAAAAAGTGAAAACCAGGAGAAAAAAGAGCTACGGATCTGTGAAAAGACATGGAAGAACCTTAAATATGACTTCTGAAGTGAAAGAAGCCAATCTGAAAGTCAAGTTCTTTTCCTTTCCTTCCTTCCTTCCTTCCTTCCTTCCTTCCTTCCTTCCTTCCTTCCTTCCTTCC
>PVIC010013853.1:0-37447 GCA_004025085.1 Thryonomys swinderianus | reverse complement strand
GAGAGTGAATTCATTGGGGCAAACAAGAAACTAAATAGAAAAGGGGAAAAGCAAAGAAGAAAATAACCGAGAACAGGGAAACATGGCAGCTCTGAATATGTCCATATCAGTCATAACCATTAATGTCAATGGCCTCAATGGGCTAATTAAAAGACAGACTAGCAGATTGGATCAAGAAGCAAGATCCTACAATCTGCTGCATACAGGAAACACACCTAATTCAGAAGGAAACCCATAGACTGAAAATAAAAGGTTGGAAAACAATCCTCCCTGCCACAGGAAACTGCAAAAAAAAGCAGGAGTGGCTATCTTGTTTGCAGATAAAATAGATTTCAAACCCAAACTGATTAAAAGAAATAAAGAAGGTCACTATATTCTTGTACAAGGAACTATCCAAGAGAAAGAAATAACAATCATAAATATTTATGCACCAAACTCTAATGCACCCATCTATATAAAACAATCATTACTGGACATGAAAAGCCAGATAACCATGAATACAATAGTAGTACAGGATTTTAATACTCCACTGTATTAAATTGACAGATCAACTGGACAAAGAATCAATAAGGAAATACTTGAGCTAAATCAAACTTTGGAGCAAATAGACTTATTAGATGCCTACAGAATTTTTCACCCTTCAAAGCGAGAATATACCTTCTTCTCAGCTGTTCATGGATCATTCTCCAAAATTGATCATATTCTAGTCCATAGAACAGGCTTAGGTAAATGCAATGAAATCAAAGTTATCCCCTGCATACTATCAGACCATAGAGCCTTGAAACTGGAGCTGAATAGCAGAAGAAATTCCAAACACATGGAAGTTGAACAACACTCTGTTAACCAACCAATGGGCCACAAAAGAAATTAAAGAAGAAATTAAACAGTTTCTACAACTAAACGACAACCCCAGCACAACATACAGGAATCTATGGGACACAATGAAAGCAGTTCTGCGAGGGAAATTCATAGCAGTGAATGTCTACACTCGGAAAATAGAGCAAACTGAAATAAACAATCTAATGATGATTCTCAGGCAATTAGAAAAATCTCAGGCAATTAGAAAAAGAGGAGCAAAACAAACCCAAAGCACATACTAGACAGGAAATTATAAGGATCAGAGCAGAAATTAATGCAGTGGACACAAAGAGAACAATACAAAGAATCAATGAATCAAAGAGTTGGTTCTTTGAAAGGATACATAAGATTGACAGACCCTGAGCCAACCTTATCAAACAAAGGAAGGAAAAGGCTCAAATCCATGCTATAAGGAATGAAAATGGGGAAATCAGCACAGACCCAGATAAAGTCCAAAGCATAATAAACACGTACTTTGAAAAATCTATACTCCAAGAAGATGGAAAATCTAGAAGAAATGGATAGATTCCTAGACACATATGAACTTCTAAAGCTGAATGAAGAGGATATAAAAATGTTAAACAACCCGATATCAACCTGGGAAATGAAAAATGTAATAAAAAACCTACCAACAAAGAAAAACCCTGGTCCTGACAGCTTCACTGCTGAACTCTACAAAACTTTTAAAGAGGAGTTAATACCAGTACTTCTCAATCTCTTTAATGAAATTGAAAGGGAAGCAGTACTCCCCAAATCAATCCCTGAAGCAACCATCACCTTGATTCCAAAGGCAGGGAAAGATCCCACCAAAAAAAAAAAAACTACAGGCCAATCTCTCTAATGAATATTGACACAAAAATCCTCAATAAAATACAGGCAAACAATACAGAGAGTTATCAAGAAAATAATACACCCTGATCAAGTTGGATTTATCCCAGGGATGCAAGGCTGGTTCAACATACGTAAATCAATCAATGTAATACACTATATTAACAGGCTCAAGGACAAAAACCATATGATTATCTCAATAGATGCAGAAAAAGCATTTGACAAAATCCAACACCCATTTATGATCAAAACCCTACAGAGAATTGGAATTGATGGACTTTATCTCAATTTAATACAAGCTACTTATGAGAAACCAACAGCCAGCATCATACTCAATGGGCAAAAACTGAAACCTTTTACACTAAGGTCAGGAATGAGACAAGGATGCCCGCTGTCACCACTCTTGTTCAATATAGTACTGGAAACATTAGCCATAGCAATCAGGCAGGACAAAGATATAAAAGGAATAAAAATAGGAAAGGAAAAAGTCAAACTGTCATTATTTGCTGATGATATGATACTCTATCTAAAGGATCCTAAAAACTCATCCAAAAGACTGCTAGACTTAATTACCAAATTTGTTAGTGTTGCTGGATACAGGGTCAATGCTCAAAAATCAACAGCCTTTGTCTACACAAACAACAGACCCACTGAAAGAGAAATTGGAGAGTCAATCCCTTTCACAGTAGCACCCAGAAAAATGAAATATCTAAGAATCAACCTAACAAAGGAAGTGAGAGACCTCTACTCTGAAAACTATAGGACTCTGAAAACTAAGATAGAAAAGGAAACCAGAAAGTGGAAAGATATACCTTGTTCCTGGGTAGGGGGAACCAACATCGTCAAAATGGCTATACTCCCACAACTACTTATACAGATTCAATGCAATTTCAATTGAAAATCCAATGCTATACTTCACAGAGCTAGATAAAATAATACAAAAATTCATCTGGAAAAAAAAGAAACCTAGAATAGCAAAAGCAATTCTAAGCAACCACGACATGGCAGGGGGTATTACAATCCCCAATTTCAAACTCTACTATAAAGCTGCTGTGATAAAAATTGCATGGTACTGGCAAAGTAACAGACCCAAGGATCAGTGGAATAGATTAGAAGACCCAGAAACAACTCTGGATACACTAAGCCACCTTATCTTTGACAAAGGAGTCAAACATCCTCAATGGAAGAAAGACAGCCTCTTTAACAAATGTTGCTGGAAAAACTGGGCTTCAGCCTGCCAAAAGCTAAAGCTAGACCTATCTCTTTCACCATGCACAAAACTAAACTCACAATGAATGCGAGACTTAAATATTAAAACAGAAACAATAAGCCTGCTGGAAAACAGGCTAAGTAAAACTCTTGGAGACATTGGTTTAGGCGAGACTTTATGAATAAAACCTCTATAGCACAAGAACTAGCAGAAAGAATCAACAAATGGGATCTCATCCTACTGAAAACCTTCTGCACAGCAAAAGAAGTCACTGGCACTGCTAAAAGACAACCAACAACATGGGAAAAAGTCTTTACTAGCTGTTTATCAGACAAAGGACTATTATCTACAATATATAAAGAACTCAAACAGATCAGCCTCCCCAAGTTTAAAGACCCAATTCAAAAATGGGCATCTGAAATGAACAGACACTTCTCAGAGGCTGAAGTCAAAGCAGCCAAGAAACATACAAAGAAATGTTCCACATCACTGGTCATTCAAGAGATGCAAATGAAAACAACACTGAGATTTCATCTCACTCCACAAAGAATGGCCACGATCACAAAATCAACCAACAATAAATGCTGGCATGGCTGTGGGGAGAAAGGCACCCTTCTCCACTGTTGGTGGGATTGCAGACTTGTGCAACCATTGTGGAGATCCGTATGGAGATTTCTCAGAAAACTAGGACTAGGGGTTCCATTTGACCCTGCTATCCCCCTGCTAGGAATATACCCAAAAGAATTTTTAAAATCAAATTGGAAAGACAGATGTACACCCTTGTTCATAGCAGCTCAGTTCGTGATAGCTCAATCTTGGAAACAACCCAAATGTCCATCAACTGGAGAGTGGATAAAGAAGATGTGTTTTTTTTTACAAAATGGAGTATTACTCTGCCATAAAGAATGACAAGATTGATGCATTTAGGTGCAAATGGAGACACCTGGAGGATATACTAATAAGTGAAATCAATAGATCACAGATAGACAATTTCCGGATCTTCTCTTTGGCATGAACACCTGTAGATGCAAATGAGTTCTAGAAAGTATGACAGCTTTTATAGAGTGGGAAATTTCCATAGGAAATTTGGTGTGGGAATGTAAGAAGGGGAAGGAAAAAAATATGATTCAGAAAGAAAATAAAAGAGTATGTATAAAGGGGATGGGGAGGCTTGGGTGGGTAGGGATATGGATAAAAATGAGAATTAACTTGTGTCATATACTGGTACAAATTCCCCAATGTTATATGTGATTGTGAGATGTATATAAATTGTACCAATAAAGAATTCAATTAAAAAAACTATCAAGAAAGAAAAGTTCTGGCTTCACTGCTGAATTCTACAAGAAATTTGGGGAAGAGCTAACCCCACTATTTCTCAATCTCTTTAACAAAATTGAAAAGGAAGCAATACTCCAAAATTCATTCCTGGAAGCAACCATTACCTTGATTCCAAAGCAGAGAAAGACCTACCAAAAAGAGCACTACAGGGCAGAGTCCTTAACAAACATAAATGCAAAAATCTTCAATAAAATACTGACAAACAGCCAGGCATGGTGGTTCCTGCCTGTAATCTCAGCACTCAGGAGGCAGAGGCAGGAGGATTGCTGCATTCAAGGCTTGCCTGGGCTACATAGTGAGTTAAGGTCCAGGCGGAACTACAAAGTGAGATCCTGTCTCAAAATACTAAAAAAAAAAAAAAAAAATGGAACTAACAAACAGAATACAGAGGATCATTAAGAAGATCAGACACCCTGAGCAAGTTGGATTCATCCCAGAGAAGCAAGGATGGTTTGACATAGGTAAATCAACACACATAATATACTATATTAACAGACTCAATGTCAAAAACCATATTATCATCTCAACAGATGCAGGAAAAGCATTCAAAAAATCCAACACCCATTCATGGTTAAACCCTACAAAAAACTGAGATGGTCTTTAGCTCAACCTGATAAAAGCTATTTTTAACCAACAGCCAGCATCATAATAAGCAATAAAAAACTGAAACTTTTGACACTAAAATCAGAAACAAGATGAGAATGTCCACTATTATCACTCCTGTTTAATATAGTTCTGGAAACATTAGCAATAGCAATTAAATAAGAAAAAAATAAAATGAATAAAGATAGGAAAGGATGAAGTTAAACTGTTACTATTTGCTGATGACATGATACTATATAGAGAAGATCAAAAAAACTCAGCCAAAAGATGGCTAGACTTTATTTATAGATTTAGGAGAGTAGTTAGATACAAGGTCAACACTCAAAAATCAATAGACTTCTTATACATGAATAACAGACTCTCTGAGAGAGAAATTGGGGAAACAATTCCTTTCACAATAGCATCCCAAAAAATCTAGAAACCAGTCTGACAAAGGAAGTGAAAGCCCTCTACTCTGAAAACTTCAGCACCCTGAAAAATTAGACCAAAGAGGCTATCAAAAAATGGAAAGATATTCCTTGTTCCTGGGTAGATAAAAACAATATTGTCAAAATGGTCATGCTGCCAAATCTACTAAATAGATCAGTGCAATCCTGACTGAAATCCCAAAAGCATATTTCATAGAATTAGAGAAAATAATAGAAAAGCTTATCTGGAACCAGAAGAGTCCTAGAAGAACAAAAGCAATTCTAGGCAACAAAGACATGACAAGGGGTATCACAATCCCCAAATGAAACTATACTAAAAAGCCACTGTGATTAAAAAAAAAACCGCATGGAACTGAAAAGGAACAGATTGAGCAAAATCTCAGTAGCATGGGAACTAACACAAAGAACTGGAATCATCTTACTAAAAAGCTTCTGCACAGCAAGAGAAATCACCAACAGAATGAAAAGACCACCTACAATGTAAAAGGTGAAAGATTTATATGATCTGAAAAGAAATCAGAATATAAGACCACCTACAATGTAGGAAAAAATTTTACCTGCCCTTTCTCAGACAAAGGACTGCTATCTAGAATATATAAAGAGCTTAAAAAAAATCAGATCCCAAAATTTAAAGACCCAATGAAATGAACAGACATTTTGCAGATGAATAAGTAAAAGCAGCAAACATATGAAAAAATGTTCAACATTTGAAAAATACAGATGAAAACAACACTGAGATTTCATCTCACACCAGAAAGAATGGCTATCAAGAAAACCACCAACAACAAATCCTGGCGAGGCTGGGGGGGACTCTTCTCCACTGTTAGAGGGGGTGTGCACTGATGCAACCCTTGTGGAAATCATTGTGGAGATTTGGGATTAAAGGTCCCATTTGACTCTGCTATTTCCCTTCTGGCTATATTCATGAAAGAATTAAAAGCAAAATCCCACAGCAACATATGTGGGATTATGCACCCATGTTTATAACGGCACAGTTTGTAATAGCTAAATCTTGGAAACAGTCCAAAAGCCCATTAGTTGGTGAATGGGTAAATAAGGTGCGGTTTTTCTCTATAACGGAGTACAATGCAGCCACAAAAAAAACAAACCTGAGACATGTAAAGCTAAATGGATGTAGCATGAGGCCATATTCATAAGTGAAAAGAACAGATATGTAAATATCATATTTTCTCTAATGCGTGAAACTGAAGGTGTAAATGAGGTCCAAAGTGTAGGATAGGTATTGTGAAATAGGAAGAAAATGTACAAAGGGTAAAGGCAACTGTGGGAGCAAAGGAGGGAAAGAGAAATTGATGGTAAAAAGTAAAATCCAGAAACAAAGCTTATGTACATGGGAGTGTTGAAGGGAATGCAGGGAATGGGAAAAAATAAGAATCATAATATATCATGTACAGGTAAAAATTCTCAATGATGAATGTGATCATAGTGTATTCCTAAAATGTACCAATAAACTTGATTATGAAAAAAAGTGTTTTGCGGGGTGGCAGAAGAAAGATATTATCTGAGTATATATAGCTCAGTGGTAGGGCAGAGGGGAACAAGGCCTCATTATGCAGTTCAGGCTGCCCTTTAACTCACTATGGGATACAGGCTGACTGTGTTCCAAACTCACCATGATCCCGACTCAGCTTCAAAATGCTGGGCTGACGGGTGTGTACCACTATGCCCCACTGATGTTACTTTAAATAGAATCATTACCTAGACCAACTTACCAACCCGTTTTGTCATATTTCAGATTAAATAAATTTCTAAGATCTTTAGCTAACAAAATCTTCAACTAAATAAATAAATATCTTTAATGGAATCATTGGCATTGGGTATGTAGTAAACTAAGTAATGTAACACTGAAACAGATTATTAAAAATAATTTTAAACTTGTCTGGTTTTGCTTATTAGTATATGGTATTTTAATGTTTGGGTCCTACTGATACAAGTATCTATCCTTGACACCTTAGAGAATAAAAGCTGCACATGCATACACACGTGTGTATGTGTGTGTGTGTGTGTGTGTGTATTCATATACTCTGCCAGTCTGCAGAAATGCTTGTGTAGGACACATCTCAATTTGCTTCCCATCTTCCCAGTGTTTTCTGTGAAAGAAAAAGTTGGTAACTGTAGATAAAAGTTATCATTAACACGTGAATAGTGTACAGAAAACCACAGAGAGACAGCACAACCGTGTGTGTTTGTTTTGTATGTCAAGTGTAGTTTTGATCCAGAATATGAAAGACTGCAGTGCAAGGGCCATAGTTTTATTTTCCTGGGTTTATGACATGTTGGTCTCAGAAGAAACCATGAAATATGTTAAGATTCACTCACTTCGTGGATTTGCTGCCTTCACTGACTCCTGCCTTTGTCTGCAGTTCTTCACCATCTGTTAATTATACCCAGACAGCAGATCACCTGTGTCTTTGCAGGGAAATTTCTGTGCTCTCTGCTGATTATATAATGTCCTTTATTGTTTAAATCAAAACAAAAACCCTCACCCATGAAAAGGATGAAGTCCTTAAAAACCATGTCACCTTCCAGGTTTAGCTCTCAAAATTATTATCGAAATGGCAGGCAAAAACTGTTTCTTGGGCACCCATGATACTCTGAAAACCAAGTGTCCTCTTCTTGGATAACTGACTTTTCTTTCCTAAGATCAGATCTTGAATATAGAAAGAGCAAAATAAAAGTTTTTCTCTTGAAAACATTCTTAGAAACTTCCTAGAGATCCCCAACAAATTCACAAAGTTCCACTGTTTCCCCTTAAGAGAGATGCCAGAAGTAATTGTGTTCAGTATTTCTTGATCAGGGTTGAGTGGGAGACAGTGTCACAGGGAAGAGGTGCACAGCGCCCCCACCCCAGGCTGAGTCTGTACCAGTAAAATGTCACTTGTACAAATATTTCAGACTTCACCTGCTGTATGAGAAGACCCTGAAGCACTGCCAGTGCCATTGCTGCCTCTAAGCCATTTTACCCTTCAGGAAACATTGATCAAAACTCTTATGAAATAGTCGTTTCCCAATGGAGAATTTTTGTCTCCTGCCCTTTTGTATTGCTGCTTGCTGTCATAAACTAAACACAGCTCTTGTCACCTGCCGATAGTTTTGTGTGCTCTCCTGTATTATTTTTGAGCTCTACCATGAGCTACAGGCTTACAGGTGCAGTGTCTTTGGCAAGGAAGGGCAGTCTACGCCTCCCGCTAGGGCTCCAGGTCATGCAGATAGGGTGTTCAGACTCCAGGCCTCTCCGTTCAAGGAGGAGTTTCTAAAAGTAGACTATGAACCAACAGTCAGCAAGCAGAAATCAATCACACAGGGGTGAATGAGCCATTTTATTGTGGTTATATCGCTTCTCAGCCTTTTGGCTAAGATCAAGTGTATTGTGGTTATATTGTGAAGTATTGTTAATGTCACTTTGGTCTTCTTTCTTTATAGATCTGGGAGTAAACCCCTTTTCTTTCTTCTTAACCTACAATTTCATACATTTTGCTTGTAGTCAATTGAAAGAAACTTTTTTTTAATAATATCTGATTCCCACTGGCCTGCCACAGTCAGAAGCTTACTTAGTCTCTTCAGTTTGTCTTGGAAATACAGTTACTTTCACCAGTTTAATAAAAACCTGCCCCTTCTCCAGTACAGAACTGTACTGTGCCACAAAGGCCAAACTGGGGATGGCAAAGTTGAGAAGGAAAATTAGCCACTTTCTATGTGGAATCAAGTCCACAAAGCCCTGGAGGAACAACGTTCTGGGCAGATTCCTTTAGCCCAAGAGTATAGGGAACATCGACAAGCAAGGAAAACACCCAAAAGTGAAAGTAAGGAAGTGAGATCCAGTGGTGACAGCCCCTTGGCCTCTGTTTTCTAACAAACACTCATCCACGCTGAGAGCTCAAGGTGCAGCTCAGCGATACACTTGCTTCCTGTCCATGAGGCCCTGGGCTCCATCCCAAACCAAAACGAAACATTCCATTTGAGTAAGATATATGCTGAGTCAAGAGGATTAAAACTTTCAGCTCAGCCTGGGCACTTTAGTGACTGGGCAAAACCCTGTCCAAAAATAAATGTTTGAAGGGGCTGGGGAGGTGGCTCAGTGCTAAGGCCCTGAGTTCAATCCCCAACATTGCAAAATATAATCCAAAATGAAACCACAGGCCAAAGCAAAACTGTACCATGACGTCTAGATGCCTTTCACTCCAGAGCCCAGCTCTTGATTCCCAGCACCTGCCTCCAGGGGCCAAACAGCTGAAGAACCTGCCTGGCCCTGGGCCCTTGGACTTCGGGATCTGTCTGCTTTGCTCCAAGTAAAATGGCTCCTTGTCCCTTCCTACTTACTGTGAAGAATTCAGTTCCTACCCTACCACCTCCTAGGAGCCTTGCTAAGCCAGGGCCAGGGGAGGTGTTTCATCTGACAGCCCTCCCAGGCCCCTCTTTCCTGCTGGGGGAGCCTCTCTCTGGTCTGTGTCAGCTCCAACTCAGAGCCAGCCCTTCCCGTGACCCCTCAGTGCCTCATGAATGCACTCAAGGCTGGTGGAGAAGAACAGTCTTTTCCAGCCCAACACAAAACTTGAATCAACTTCCAATGAGCACCTGTCCTCGGTGTCCTACACACTGACAGTGTTTTTGGCCAGGATACCTGTTTCCCAGCCAGGTGCTCCTCCAGATAGGGCCAACCACCTTCTCCTCGGAGCACATCCCTGCAGGTGCTCCTCCCTTCTCCCCACCCTCCCTGTTAGGCTGGGCTGGGAGTCCTCACACCCACCTCCCTGTCCACCCCGAAGCACAGGCAGAATCACTCAAGCGACTGGCCCTGGATTCTCACCCAGGCCGTGGTGAGCAGGACCCTCTTCTAGAATCAAATGTGCTCTTTAAGGTATTTTTTTCTCAATAAATATTTTCTTTCCATTAGAGGAGTATCTTGTTTCCTCTTAGTTCAATCTACCCCTATCCTAAATAGTAGGCAATTTTCCAGTAGAAATTATCTTCTTCCTTTGGCCTGAAAATCAAATTCCCTGACAGAAGGCTGTTTCTCGGCATGGAAGGCATCCAAACAGCCTTCCATCAGACTCCAGGTGTTTCCCGAACAGGAAATTATAGAATATGCTGAGCAACTGCAGCTGCTCTGTTAGACTAAGGACACACACATGGGCTCCTGTGTTTGCCTGCCACCTTATTCTGAAAAAATACATTCATGAGGATGAATGCCTTTTGTTGGTTTAAAATACTTTGGACACATGTAATCCTTGCTGTGAGCGCTCATGGTCTCCTAAAATTCTTGCAAGCAAAACAGAAAGATTAGGAGACTACAGGGAAACAAAGTGGAACCAAACGCCCTGAAGGAGTATCAGAGTGCGAACCAGTCTGTGATGGTTGGTGCACCCTGGACTCTGCCCATAGGTTAACAATTTCCTTACAAATACCGTGTTTTCCACACTCCTTCTTAATAGAGCGAAGCCAGGTTTGAGGCTTGGACTAGACTGCTGGAGGTTACAGGATGAACTAGGGGGACATAGAGACGTTCTCTGATCACTCCGACTACCTGCCCTGGGCTCAGGCTCAGTGACAGTTGAGGTCACAGTAGGACAGCCACAAGGGAGATGTGCTGGCCAGCTCAGGATGCACCAGTCCACAGGCAAAACTGAACACGTTGTCAGGTGGGTGAGGGGCTGTGACTTGTTTTTTCATTTTTAGCCAACAGTGCCCTGTGGCTTCTACAATAAGCAGTGGGCAGATCTGTGCCAGGGGCTGGGCACAGCAGGACTCCCACTCACTGCGCTGCCCCTGGGCTGGGGCTGCCCAGTCTAAAGGCTGCACAGGCAGTCAGTATGAGGCAGGGTAGAGGGAGGTGGTTCCATCCTGGTAGCTGCAGTGAGGCAAGCAGCAGACAGACAGGGGAGCTCTGGGCTCCGAGCCACCCCTCCCTGGGCGCTCAGTGCTACAAAGAAGCTGGGTCAGCAGGGACAAAGGGTGAGTCCCTGAGGAGTGCTCAGCCACAGCATGGCGGAGAAGCCACACAGGAAGAGGACACACAGCTCAGCTCCATCATGGGCCGGGCCCTTCCAGCAGCGAGTGGGAGAAAACTGGAGTGGCCAGAGTGTGCAGGGCCTGGTTTGGGTCTCTGAGCTTGTGTAGAATAGCAGGCTACTGAGGGTGCGCACCAGGGGCCATAGGGAAACACATCAGAAAACTCCCTGACAGCCATATTCTGCTCTAGCAGGAGACCCGAGGAGCACTGGATCCACTATGGATGCAGGAGAAAATGGACATGTGCACTGAAGGGAGCGGGAGGTTGCAGGACTCTTAAGGCCAAACCCGAGGACATAGGGACAGATGTAGAGCAATTAGTAAGGCTTTAAGTCAAAGCCAGAAGCATGGCCACCAGCTTGGACTGGACCCTCCACCTCCCCGCGCTCACTCTGTGAGTGGCTGTACTGGGGACCTCAGGGTCACAAGACAGCTGCTGCCTCTCTAGCCCTCATTCTAGTCAGTCGTCCCTCATCTCACTGGCCAGGACTGTCACAAAGCCACCCACGATTCCAAGGAGGCTGAGTCCCAAGTGGTGCTAGTGCAGCACGCAGGTGCCCGAGCAGAACCCCATGGGGAGGAGCTGGGGCTGCGTCTGGCTGTTCACCGCAGTGTCCACCCCAAGGGGGAGGCACAGGGAGGGTCCGTGGGATGCCAGGCTCCACAAGCCCCTCTCAGGCACCTAAGGCGCATGCTGCCACAGGCCCAAGGAAGAACACTGTCCCAGTCAGAGTTTCAGGGTCACCAGCTAGCTCGCTCCCACTCTCAATGACACTGATGCAGACACACTCCCACCTACACATCCAGGCCCTTAAGCACAACTCCAGGGTCCCTGAAAAGACCAGGCCACTGGTGTGAGTCATCGGCCATTCAGACCAGCCCAAAAAGCTAAGGCTGTGCTCACGGGAGACACGAGGAGGGACAAGGCCGACAGGCCACGCCCACACATGACCCCAGCCCTCCTGGCCCCAGCAGGCTCAGGTCCCGGGAGGCCTGGGGCCCACACTCAGACCCTCCCCAACTTCCTAACTAGGCCCAACTCCTCTGCAGAGTGGAGTCCGGGTACCTGGCCCCCAGTTCCCACGGTCACTCAGGATGGCCTCGGGCACACCACCAGAGCTCCAGGTCAGGAGAGGGAGGCCATACAGCTGGCACAGCAGCCAGCAGCTCAGTGCCACAGCCTTAAGGGGACGACGGAGACAAAACAGACACATTCACATTTTCTGAGTGTTTTTGCCAGATGTTTTGTTTTGTTTTTTGTTTTGTTTTGAACACTAAGGTTTATTTTCAAACAGCACACGGATGGTCTGCGGGGCGAGGCCAGGCTGGGCTGGTGACTGGGCCCCACCCACAGCAGCTGCCAGGAAGAGGACCCTCGCCCAGGCCGGTGGTGGCCGAAGCTTCAGGCAAGCGCAGCAGTGGCTTGGTGGCCCCCAGCCCGCCCTGTGGTAGGGCACACATGCGGGTGGGCGGGGACGCCGGGAACTCAACTAGGGGACACACAGCTTCAGGAACACTGGTGAACTCCACCGGACTGGCCGGGACCGGGCTCTTTGGAAAACAACCTAGTTTGGGAGGTCACCTGTCGGCTCAGGTCTCTCCTCTCTCAATTTCCCTTTGCTTTTTAAAAGTTTTAAAAACAAACAAACAAACAAACAAAAATAAAACAGAAAAAGAAAAAAGAGAGAAAAGAAACACACATTTCTTGGGAGAAGATGTTCTTCAAGTGCCCGGAGGCTTGCAGGGGCTCTGCCGTCACTGCACGCGTTCCGTGAAGTTCTCAGGGAAGACACCCCGGCACTCCTCCAGCTCCTTGTGCTGGTTCCAGTCGCTCTCCTTCACCCCCATGAGCCAGCCTTCATCCTGCGGCGGGAGGGATCCGGCTCACACCAGGGCCAGGTTGGGGGGGGCGTCTCTGGCAAGACAACCCTCCTGTTGCCACTGATGGTCCTCTGTCCTCTCTAGGCTGTGATCCCAAGACCCAGGGATACCACGTCCGCCTAGCAGTACCAGCTGGCCCTCAGCAGTCAGGTTTGAGGAAAGTTTATGCTCAGTCTGAAGAAACTGACCTCTTTCTGGACAGGCAGCCTGGCCCTGCACCAGTCTATGTCTGAGCAACTCCCTCCCTCCCAGGTCCGAGGGCTTCCCACTCTCTGGTTCCCAGAGGACAGGTCCGGGGGAGGACATCAGCTGTCCCTCTAGGTCTCACACTTCTAGAAATAAGAGCAGAGTGCTCTGGAGGCAGTGGCCAGTGAAAGGCTTCCAGTGCAGTGATGGCAAACCTTTTAGAGCTTTCAGCGTACAAGCAGCCTGCTGTGCCGTGCGCGTCACATGGTGCCAAGTACTGCACAGCAGTCAAGTGCCCCTCCAGCGTGCCCTCTGCTTCTCCTCAGGCCTCACCCTGCCCAGGACCTGCCATCACTACTCAGCACCACCCTGCACCCAGGGTTTCCTGGCGTGGGTGGCTTCACTCAGCACACTGTTTGCCTCTTCACAGATCCCGTGTCCTACCTGAGGCCCCTCCAGCTGGCACAGGACAGCCACCCACCCCACGGGCTGGGGCAGGGCTTCCTGAAACCCCACCCAGCCCAGGCAGGCCCCAGGAGGCCAGTGCAGACCCAGGGGCTGGGAAGAGTGAGTAGATGCAGGTCCCAGCCCACAAACCCAGTGAGCTCCAGGGCCAGCCTAGGATCCCCAGCTGGGCAGCCTCGCCTCAGCCACCCAGCCACTCAGTCAGGCGGACAGGAGGTGACAGTAGCCCTTGGAGAGCAAGAGGAGGCTGGCCAGGCTCCAGCACAGGGCCTCCAGGTGCTCAGGGGCTGAACTGTGCACAAAGCCCACATGTCCGCATGGGCACCACCACCGACTCACAATGGCCAATTTACACCAACGGTGAGGCAAGGGTCACCTGGGGGCAGCGGCTGCCCAAACCTCGGATGGACGGAATTAGGACCAGCCCAGGTTCAGCTAGAGTACCTCTCTTATTTATTTCTTTCTCTTCTAGTACTGACTGAACCCAAAGCCTTCACACCGAGCCCTTTTTCACTTTTTCTTTAGAGACAAGCTCTCATTAAATTGTCCAGGCTGAGTTGAAATTTGTGATCCTCCCACCTCAGCCTCCCAGAGTGCTAGGATTATAGGCGTGTGCCCTAACACCCAGCTTGGGCCCCCTTTAGAAAAGTACCAATAAAGAATTTAATTTAAAAAAAAAAAAAGAAAATGACTAGGGCTGGAAATGTAACCCAGCGGTGCCGCTGCCTGCCTGGCAAGTACAAAGTCCTGAGTTCAACCCCTAGTTCCGCCAAGGCAAAAAGAAAGAGAGAGAGAGAGAGAGAAAGACTAACATGGAGAAACCACAGCACAGAGGGCCTGGAAAGCATCTGGGCTGAGACTCAGGTGCAAAGCCCAGAACCTTGTGTGCACAGCCTGCAAGACGCAGGGCCCTTGGCAGCCCCATCAAGGGTGAGGCACTGGCCGGGCTCGGGAGGGTGGCCTCTGCTGCCCGTCGGCTGGCCAAGCCCACCGCAGCAGCAGTGGAGGAGCCCCCCCCCCCCCCAGCAGCGTACCTGCTCCTCGGGGTTCTGGAAGGGGATCACCAGCACCACATCGCCAGCCTTGAGCTGCAGCTCATCTGTGTCGGTGGCTGTGTAGTCATGTTGGGCCTGCACCTGGAAGTCAGGGAGCACATGAGGGCCCTGGGTTCACAGCCCAGCCCTGTGGAGCCCCATTTGTGAAAGAAGGTGACCTGGCCCCAGGACCCACCTTGAACATGAACCCCGGGGGCAGATCCAGGCGCCCGGCCCCGCCGCTGCCCTCCACGGTGCCGTTCACAGTCGCCGAGAAGGTCTCTACCACCACGGCCGGAAGAGAGCTCTGAGGGAGGGGAAAGGTCAGCTAGGCTGGGCCTCGAGGGCTGGGCCACGGCCACGGGGAGGGAGGGAGTCTGCCTGGTGCCCGGGCACCTGCCCAGGCTTCACAGACATGGCAAGGAGCACACGGGAGCCGCAGGCAGCAGGGTACAGACAGGCAGGCGAGAGACACACAGAGGGGAACAAGGACGGGGCTTCGGTCCTGCCATCTTACGGAAGCTGCGTCACTTGCCGCGGGCTCCCCAGGCTCCTGGGCTCCAGCCGCAGGTTGAGTCCCACCCGCCACCTCCGAGGCCTCTGCAGGCTGCAACATAAATGCCAGCAAGGAGTCAGACCCAGGCGGACACTGTGACCGGGCCAGGGACGTGGCCATGGGAGGTGGACTGGGGCACTGGCGGCTGGACAGGTGTGGGCAGGCCCAAGAATGGCACACGGACTCCCAGGAGGCTGCTCTAAGCCTGACTCACAGACCCTGCCCTCTAAACCCAGCACTTCAAGCCCAGCCTCCTTCTGCCCAGTTGGCTGGGCCCTCACGTTGGCAAGGCCCTGCGGCACATGCCTATGCTCTCCTGAACAGAGCCCAGAGCGGGCAGAGACAGCAAGGCGCAGGCTGGGCACTGCCCTCTCCCCTGAGGATGCCGTGTGGTGGACAGAGCTGCCCCACAGTATTTCTGAGCACCAGGACCATGGTGTCTACCCTTTCTACGTCTTCTACTCCCCCACCTATAAAAGCAGAAGTATCTAGCTAACCAGGCTAAGTAAAGAGAAGGCCAGGAAGTGTCCAGCATAAACTGGTAACTACTCTAAAATGCCCCTCCCCTGGTCAGGAGAGTCCATGCTGAAGTGTGATGTGACTCGACACACCCTAGTGGTCCCTGCCATAGGGTCCCAGAGCCCAAAGCCCATCTTACCCTCCAGGCCAGTGGCCTGCTCCATTCTATGTCCCATCCTTGGGACTCTCTGTCCACACTACACCCCTGAGGCGGGACAAGCCAGGTTGGAGAAGGAAACTTACTTGGGCAGGCCCCGGCTCAGCCGTCTGGCTGGGCCAGGACACGGCAAAGGTGCCCTCGGCAGCGCTGGGCTCCCTGGAAGGCAGGCTGCCAGCTGGACTCTCTGTGGGCTGGGGGAGGCCACCAGGAGAGGGCAGGGAGGGAACAGGGGCCAAGGGAGAGGTGTCGGGCAGGGGCATGAGACAAGAGAAAATATCATGAGCAGCTGGCACTGACAGGGAAGTGGGGTGCCCGAGGCAGGCAGCCTGGCCAGAGCTTAGGGCTGGGGTCGCCCTCCCACCTTGTTCCTGCCACTGTGGAGGGGACCTGCAGGTGCGGCAGCCACACAGCATCTCCTCAGGAAACTCCCTACCGGCTCACACCAGGCCCACTCTCACCAGGTCGCTGACAGTAAGGTGGTACCCCAGGATGTGTGCACCCCACCTCTCCTGGCCTGCCCTGCAGCTCCCTGCCTATGTCAGGAGGTCTCAAGACCACATCCAGGAGGCCTCATGGAACTCTGACCCTCCCGCTGCCAGCTGCTGGCACCTCTCATGCCTCCCTCTGCTCCCACCACCCTGAGCTACCAGGAGGTGACGTCTGTCCTGATGGAGCTGGCTGAGGACTTGGCCACAGGCCCTGCCCCTAAAACACACCTGCTCACCTGCTGTCCCTGCCCTTCCTTCCCTGCCAAAGTGCTCCCTGGCACCACCTTGTGCACTCGGCTGATAAAGAGCCTCCACCTAAGAAGGCCCTCTGCCTCGCAGACCTCAACCCACCATGGGGACCCTCAGGATACTCCAGGCAGCACCTGGCTGCTGTCTACAGACACCGCAGGCTGTGACCACCTTTTCCACAGGCCTGATAGAAGAGCAGCGAGTACGCACAAGAGGTGGTCTCAGTGAGTTCGCGGCACGTATGGGCTGCATGTGCCTGACGTGCTGTGTGTGTGCACCTGTGCATGGGCCAGGTGAAGGAGGGGTGGCGGGCCTGGGCACAGGTGGAGGTCTGTAGCCCAGGGCAAGAAACACCACAGTGCGGCTTACCTCCCAGAGGTCCCACGGAATGGACTGAGCGTAGCAGTGAAGGAAAAGGGCAGAGTTAGCACAGAGGTTAGAGACAGAAGGTGGGTGAGTGATCTCGGGGAACCCCCCCTCCAGGCTCTCAAGCCCAGCACACACAGGCACACAGAGCTGTTGGGCTCAGAGGTCTGCAGTCGGCAGTCCTGGGCCCTCTCCAAGGCTGCAGGGCCTGGGCCTGGGCCTGCGCGTGGCCAACAGGACAGGCTGCCAGGCATGCAGGAAATCATGGGAAATACACAGCGAACCCTCCGAGTCTGGCCCAGTGGGCCTGTGTGGGTTTTTTTTTTTTTTGTCTGTTTTGTTTTTTTTTGCTTGTAGTACCGGGAAATGAACTCGGGCCCTTGTGCATCCAAGGTTGGCGTGTTACCACTTCAGCTAAATCCCCAGTGTGCTTCTGTCCTACACCACAGCCAGCAGGGCTGAGAACCACAACACCAGGTGCGTGCCCTGAGGGAAGAGGCCTGGCAACCCTGGGACCCGACACACTTGGTCCTATGTGACCCACACAGCAGTGGGTAAACAGGAGCCCGGGGAGGCTGGTGGGCCCATGGGCAGTGGTGGGCACAACCAACCTGACCAGAGGGTGTGGGTGCCTTCACAGGGCTGGCCACGGGCGGGATGGGGTCAAAGTCCAAGTCCAACAGACTGGCCTGCTCCGAGAAGGGCCCCGGGGCCTCAAACTATGCGGCAGCAGCAGCAGAGGAGGAAGGCAGTTAGTGACAGGAGCACACAGATAGACAGACAGACAGACAGACAGACAAACACACACACACACTGTGGGCATGCCCATGACCACGCACGCTGGCACAGGCTTTCCCACGGAGACACCTGGTACCATCTCAGACACAGCAACAGGCTGCTGTGTGGCCACCACTCTCCACGACCAGCGCGAGGCCCAGCTCTCCCATCCCCCTGCAGGCTGGGGCCATCTGGTGCCAACATCTCTGCTCTGCCCCACAAGCCTCCCGACCTTGTCCCTGCATGACCAAAACACACACAACCACTTTGGTGCCCCTCACCAAGAACCCCAAGGTCAGGCGCTCGGTGTTCCCAGAGAGCTCCAGTCAAGTCACCTGGCTCCCCAGCCAGCCGGCTCCAGGGACCAGGAAGGGGCTGTACCAGCACACACAGCCTGAAGACTGCCCTTCAAACTGGATTCCACACTGCTACGGGGTTGCTGAGTTTCCCAAGGCCCCCCACATTCCCCAGGAACTTCCTTACAGTGCTTCTGGTTGCAGCCAGCAGCATACATGGGACAAGCCTGGCCCCACATGAAGGGCCGGAGTGACAAGCCTCACTGTAACTGAACTAGACCATCTTCCTCAGAGCCCCAGAGGAGGCCTTCAGACAGGCCAGGAGGAAAGGCTAACTCAGACAAGCTCTCAAAGCCAGTGGAGAAGGTGGCCCAGAGGACAAGCTGCCTGTGAAGTGGGTCTCGCCAGGCATGGCCTTCGTGTTGGCTATGGGCTTCCTTTTCCCAGGCCCAGAAAGCAATGTGGCTCCAGACCTCCCCTCACCCACCTCACAGCCCAGGCCAGCCGCTTCCTGGCTCTGCTCACTCTTGATGTGCACCATGCCCATCCCACGGCCTGTCACAGCTGCCAAGACCGGGAGCTATGGGTAGGGCGCTGCAGTCCTGACAACACTCAGGGCCGGCCCTCCCACAGCACTGGCCTCCGAGAGCGCCGCACACAGCGGACTCAAGATCGAGGACCAGGCCAGTGCCAGCAACTGACCCTCCTCCAGGTACAACTCTTCCTGAAGAGTATGCGCTAAGCTCACTGCCCTACTGCGACCATCTCCAAGGAGTGAGGCCTGGGACACAGCCTCTCAGCACCCACTTGGTCCTCAGGAGCGAGCACAACGCAATGCTCCCAGAGGAGCCCACAGCCAGTGCTGCCACCTTCTCACCGCTGGCCCGGCCGGTGACACGCACCATGTAGCCGAGACTCACCACAGCCCAGCAGACCAGTCCCCTCAGCACTACGAGGCAGCAAGGCGAGGCCACCCCTGCCACACGTGGTGCTACCCACAGCGGATGGCCCTCCCATTCTACACTGGGCCGGCGGCTCCACGTCCAGGCATGGGCACGAGGACGAGCAAGGGCGGTGTGTGGCGACATGAGGGTTCCACACAGAACTGGACGCAGACTCTCTGGCCACTGCCCCACCGTGCCTTGATCCCACACAGGGGCCCCAGGCAGCCTGGGGTTGAGCCGCAGGTGGCTCTCCTGGTATATGGGCAGCGGCCCTTCCCAGGTGTCTGAAAAACAGACAAGGTGGGAGAGGTACAAACCCTGCTCAGGTTTGCTAAGTCTCACGCCACCTACTCCAGTCTAAAGACATACACTGGCCAGCCCACCTATGCCCTGCAGGGGTAGAGGAGAGCTCAAGCAGGGGAGCCTGCAGCAGGCTGCCCTGGTGGCCAGCAGCCCTAATCTCACACTGCGACTTCGACATCCCCCGGGCCACCTTCCAACAGAAGGGTTATATGTCCCCAGGCCTCCGACAGTCCCCCTCACCTACCACCAGTCTCGTGTTTAAAGTCCCTCGGTTCTAACCCAAAGTCCTTCTGGGGGCTGGAGCCTCCTCAAGGCTCCTCCTAGCAGAGACTACCGTTCTCAGTGCCCAGCCTCCAGCCCTGTCCTCCCAACACACTCCAGTCTTCGGGCTGTACAGAGAAACCCGAAGTCTGCAGGGCAGGGCACCAGGCAGGGCCCCAGCCCACCCCATCTGGCCAGCGCCTCCAGTCTGGGGCTGCCACCTCCACAAAAGCTACACTCTGCAGAGGGAGTTCATGAAACAGAGAAGGCTCCCTGTCACCCTGAACTGACCTGACAACGTGCCAGCCATCCCAGAGCCGCCATGCTGGCCTGCTTCCAGTCCACCTGGGGGTGGACATACATCACCCATCCTTGAGGGCATTTACGAGCAGCAGCCCCAAGAGCTAGTTTCCACCGAGGGCTGTCCCTGGCTTGCCTGTGTCCAGCGGCTGCTGCCCTGCCTTCCACACGCATCACTGTGGTCAAGGGTGCTTCTTCCAGGCATCCTGCCCGTCTCTGCTGTCTCTGGCTAAAGTACAGCCCGAGACCCCACCAGGCGAGTGTCACCTTCTCAGTGACTGAAGCCTCCCCGCTCCTGCTACAGCAAGAGTCATGCTGTGAGCTCACCCCCTCTGCCCACCACCGCGGGCAGCTGGGGACACCTCATGCTCCTGTGTCCCCGCATCCACCCACAGTGCACACTCAGGGGTGATGATGACAATGGAGATGGGAGGGGTGACCGAGAGGCTCAGCCGTCTCCCAGGCAGGCTGCGGGCTCCTGAGACAGACAGGGTATGGGATGGAGATGAGGGCCATGCAGGCTCCGAAGAGGAGCAGGGGACTGGGCTGCGGTGGCCGCAGCTGACCTGGGAGGGGGTGGTCACGCTGATCTCGGGGACAAACGTGTCATCAAACAGGCTGAGGATCTGCTCCTGCTTGATCTCCTTGGACGGGGTGTGTTTGGGGGGCGGAGGGACTGGTGGGCCTTTCCGGAGCTGGGAGTCAGCAGGCGGGGGGCGCGGGCAGCACAGCAGAGAGACAGACAAAGACAAAGCCACCGTTAGTCACACCCCAGGCCACAGCCCCATCCAGCAACTGGAAGATGAGGAAAAGGAAGAGTCGCTGCCCCAGACAGACACCAGGACTGCGGGCCACCCCAGGAGGGAGAGCAAGGCAGGAGTCCAGAAAGGCTGCAGAGAGAAAGGAGAATGAGACAGAAAAGTGAAAGGGAGAGAAAGGAAGGGAAGGGAGAGGAGAGAGTGGACCAGCACTCAGGCACCCAGGAGAGGGCTCGCTGGGAGAGAGCCCGCAGCTGAGAGATAGCCCAGGGCCACCTCGCCTGTCCACCTACGTCCCCCACGGGCCTCTGCACTCCCCAGGCCGGAGCCGCAGCTCTGGCTGTCTGCCCCTGGAGGGCCGCACCCCATCCACCAGGTGCGGACCTCTGCAGGCCACGCCCTGCAGAGCTGGGTTGTGCCTCTCTCTGGCCACTGCTCTGGGCAGCCAAGAGGATTCAGACTTCACGCAGAAGCGCTGGCAGCGTCTGGCCTTGAGGAAGCGCTGCGCGGAGTGGACACTGCTCCGCCCCAGAACCATGGTCCTAATGACCTCGGGGTAACATCCCCACAGAGCTGCCAGCTCTGGGGCCCCTCAGGAACCAGGGGCCTGGCCAGGGGAGGGAGGGTGACGTGCAACTGAGGCCCAGGCCTGCCTGTCGGCCCTCCTGCAGAGTGGGGGGATACAGCCACACTCCCTTGACATGGACCACGGCCACTGAGCGGCCTGGCCAGGTGGGGCCCAAGGAGGCCAAAGGCCAGGCCCAGCCTCCCCATCCCAAAGCCAGGCCCAGGCAGGAGACAGAGGAAGAGGGACAGGAGATGACAGCAAACAAGAAGAGCAGGGAAGAGTGCACTGCGGGCCACCCCAGGAGACATCGTGCCTACCTGAGATGGGGACTTGGGGATGGTGGCCCCGGGAGTGGCCCCGCTGGCCGGCTCTGGTTCATGGTTCACTCTGATCTCAGGGGTGGCGGCAGGGGAGCCGTCTGGCGGGGGTGAAGGACTCTTGTTCCCTTTGGCAGGGGCGTTGTCACTGTGGGGCAGGACAGGAAAAGAAGCCCAAACATGGTGAGGCCACAGCTACAGGGGAGCAGAGGCAGGTTCCAGGGACGTTGGGTACATATGTGGGAGCCCCGAGGACACTCGGGGCTTACGTCTGTACCTGTGTGGTGTGAGCCCCAGAACCCATGTGTCAAAGCACACACATATGGGTGTGTCGTGTGGAACCACATGTGAAAGTGTGTGTCCATATATAAGCCCTACAGACCCACATGTGCAAGTGCGTCCCAGGACCCACACATGTGTGTACATGTGTGTCTTCACGGTACCACATGTCAGGATGTGTGAGAAAAAGAGAAAGAGAAGGGAGCGTGCATGGGTGAGAACAGAGGGACCCGGGCCATGCACCCATTCCCACACGCGGTGGCAGCAGCACCCGCTGGGACCCTGTCCACGCGGGAGGTCCATGGTCCCTGTGAACCGCTGCCACCCCACGATCTCACTGGGCTCTGCTGGGTCCATGCCAACAGGGCCTGAGACCACTGCACGAGCAAGCCAGGCATCCTAGAGGCAAAGTGAGTCAACCCCATGTCACGCAGCAGCCCCCTCCCGGCCTGTCCACCCACAGGCCCCAGCCTATTACCCAACCACTCACTGTCTCCATTTCATTCTCTCACTAAACACCCTGAAGAGACAGCTGGAGACACCACCAACCCAGGAAGGGCCTGGGTGAAAAAAATGCCCTCCACACGGAGGGATGAGCAGCTGGAAATAGAAGTGTGCACAGTGGCCATAGGGTGTGGAGGCCAGGAATAAGATCCCTGAGAAAATCCTGGGACCGTGCTGCTCAACATGGCCACCACAGGCCCTGGGGACGGCTGCACTAGTAAAACTATACAAACTCGGCTCCTTGGTCACACTGGCCACACTGCAGGTGTTCGAGAGCCACGAGAGGTGGCCACTGTTGTAGCCAATGCAGGTCTAGAAGGATAAAAGAAGCTGCTGACCCCGTCAACGGTGAGACATAGCTGGATTGTCTTTTCTAAATTATGTTTTATGGGACACATCTGACTCTTTAAGATACAAACCAAGACAGAATATTGTACACATGCCTAATTATTTTTAAAAAACCATCTGTGGCAATGTCTCTTCCAGACCCCCGTCCCAGCCTCCTCCCTCAACACCTGCTCCGTCAGACAACACCAAGCCAGACCCTCAGGCCAGCGATTGCCTCGCTCCTCTATCCCTTCCCCCCACAGGACACAGCACCACACACACAGCGGGAGGTTAGGGTTAGTGACGCCCGGCGGCAGGGCACAAGGTGCATGCGCGGCTGCGGCTGCCCCGCAGGTACCTGTTCTTCTTCCTGCGCAGCCGAGAGAACAGTTTAGTTTTCTTTCTGCAGGGACGGACAGGGGTGGAGCCTTCACTTGGGGAAACCAGACATGAGCTAGGCCCTGCCCTCTGCCCTCCTCACCAGCTCTTTTGCTCAGAGTGAGGTGCAAGCCTCACTGCCCTGCACTTGGGCCCACACCTGCCAGGTGCCCAGGTGTGCTGGTAAGGCCTGGTGAGGGCAGGAGCCTTGGTTGGGGGCAGCACCTGCCTCAGCCTAGGCAGGAGCTGGGTGTGCCCAGGCAGCCAGGGAGGCCTCAGTTGGCCACTGTGAAGCCACCAGGAGGGGACAGGCTGCACCACAGGTGCATTGATGCCAAGCAATCCTGAGCCTCCTTTCTTCTACCCTCTGCCCCAGGACCTCTGCCAAGGGGCCACTCGGGTCAGAGGCGTTCACATCTTTCCATCACCCCCCATGGCGGGGTCTCCCCCCGGTGACCTCAAGTCTGCCCTCCCCCTCTCTCCCCACTGCCCCAGGCTGCCTAAGTGTCCCACTTCTTTTGGCGGCAGTTAGAGGGGCCATGACATTCAGCACAAACCTCCTTAGCCCTGGGCCACATCCCAGTTACAAGAAACAGATACAGTCACTCCACTCTGCTGACAAAGTAAAGCTCATGGTGCTCTGCACTCTGTTGGGCACAGGCTTGTGTGTACACACCCATATACACGCACAGACTTGTGCATTCACACACATACACCCTAAAAGTCACATCCCAGGCTTTCTGGTGTCTCCTCCAGTCTCAGCCAGAGGAGAGGGAGGCATTTTCCCTCCCACTTCAAGTTCCCCATGAAAAGACGAAGCTCCTTCAGCAGCTGACTCCAAGGGGCAAGGGGCCAGACACAGGACAGAGACCAGGACACTGAGGTGGAAGAATCCACCTCCCAGGGCCTGGGCTGCCCAACCTGCTCAGGACTGTGGGGCTCACCAGAAGGCTGTGCCCCCCAACTTTCAGTCCTATACTACTAAAGCTGCTCTAGCTCCTCAAACTACTCCTGTTTCACAACTGGGGGAGCCCTAACCTCCCGAGGGACACTCGTTCCGCCATGGAACTCACCAGAGCGGGGATATCTGTGGACAGGGACCTGCTCTCATCTGTTTCCCTGATGAATGCACACTGAGGCAGGACAGACCCAGAGTCCCAAGGCCAAGCCCATGGGACCAGGGAAGGCACCACAGGGTCAACCACAGGAAGTCTACACGCGCCGGAAGTCAGCACGCACTGGAAGTCAGCACGCACCGGAAGTCAGGGCCACACCACCCACTGCAGCGACCTCACGCACCTGGGCTGGGCCTTGACAGTGAAGGTGTTGCTCCCGTGCTGCTTCTCCAGACTGACCAGCACGTCGTTGAGGTTCTGGTTGAGCTGTGGGAGGGGCAAGGATCAAATGGGGGCCTCCCAAACAGCCACCCCTACCCCAGGAACCCCTCTGCTGCCACCACTCCCAGCCCAGGAGCAAGCACCTTGGTCTCCACAAGTGACAGCCAGAAGATACACACCTAACCCACAAAAAATTAGAAAAAGAAAATGGGGAAGCAGGAACCATCTTTTCTCTTCTTACTATGTATAAAGATAACCTAAAGTACAACATAAAGCTTGTACTTTTTACTCTTTTTTTTTTTTTTTTTTTTTTTTTTTTTTTTTTTTTTTGCAGTACCGGGGATTGAACTCAGGCCCTTATGCATCCAAGGTTGGCACGGTACCACTTGAGCTAAATCCCCAGCCCTAAGCTTGTACTTTTTTCATAGAAATTGCTTTTTATAGACTCACTGTTGATACTAATTGTCAAAGTCACTTTGGCAAACACTATTCAGACCATACTCCACTGCCAGGACCACAAGAGAGGAGGTCTATCCCACACACACCATACTTATCTTCAAGGAGAATATTTATTTCCCTCTTTGCTTGACCACAAGGAAACTCAATGATTAATTTTCCTCCAACATACACACAACTGTGTTCTCTGAGATTTACTTCCATGGACTAACTTTAAATAAAAGTTTCCTTCCCCAAAATGCCTACTTTTCAAACTCTTCACAAGCTGTCTAACATCTTTGAGGGAAAGAACAGGAAGAAGGAACCTCCCAAACTATTTACAGGTTGAGGAGGCCTGGTCCATGTCCCCCTGTCCTATGTGTCTAAGTGAGGAGAACAGGACTGGGGACCCAACCGTGGTCTCCCCAGAGCACTTGGCCAGCACAGTACAGAGCGAGACCCAGGCCTACCTTGCTCATCTCCTTGTGGAAGTTCTCCTCCAGGCCCGCGATGCTCTGGAAGGTGTTGACGTAGAAACCGACGCGGCTGACAGTAGGGAGGGAAGAAGGAGGTGGGCAGGCAACCCACGAGAGCCTCTGGGGTCACCTTCACGAGCCAGGTCCCCAACAGAGACACAAACCCGGGAGGGCAGGGTGCACAGAGCATACCATGGAGGCACAGGGTCTTCCGGCCTCACCTGTTCCACAGGGATGGAAGCTCCTCTTGCAGGTCCACGTTCATCTCCTCAAACACCTTCTGAGCTTTGATGAGCTCCTCCTCGGCCTGGGGCGGGATAGGTCATTGCCTCTCTGTGCCTTGGTCAGGACCAGACCATCTCCAGCAGTGCCACCCCAACCCCTGCCAAACAAGCTGGACAGGGCTCTGGGCAGAGGAGCTGGACCAGATGTGGACACCCACCAGGGACCTCCCGCCACAGTCCCTAGGGCCACTCTGGAAAGGACTGGAAGAATGGACACAAGATAGTCTGAGACAAGGGGCTGAAAACTGAGGAGCACCGAGGCAGACCCCAGACTCAACCAAGCAGGGACACTGCCTGGGACAATCTTTCCCAACAATTTCCCTGTTCTGTATTCTGTCCAGACCAGAGTTCAGAGGCAGAAGCTCAGGCAATGGCAAAAGAACATAGCAGGGTAGGAAGGAGCTCGGTGGGCCTGAGCCTTTCTGGCAGCTCAGATCCACCAGATGGCGCTAAGGAGCCACCACACAGCCAGTGACAGGGCTCCTGTACACTGCGGGTGGGAAGGGGCTCTGACGCTTGTTTGTGGAAGACGCTGCTGAGTGACTCAGGGAGTGACTCAGATTCAGGTTCCTGAGTCACAGCCCAGGAATGTGGTAGCCCCACCCAGGGGAAAACTTCTCACCAGTGGCCTTCCATCCTCCAGCTCTGCCTGTGGCCACTTTTTGACAAAAGCAGCCAGCTGGCTGAACACCCTTTCCCAAAGCAAATGATTTCCTCAGGCCAAGACAATTTCCCCAGGCCAAAATGGTTCATGCAGCATCAGGCAGCAGGACCAGCCCAAGTGAGCTCCTAGCCCACAGGGGGCCCCAAGCGGAGCCCTCCTAGGGAACAGGGTGGAACAGAGAAGGGCCCACCATGCTTCTATCACCTCCAGGTCCTCACTGGCTTCCTATGTAACTGAAAACTCTAGTTTAAAAGGTGGGAGGAGGGGAAAATGTCCTGTCTAAACATGTGCACCTCTCCTGGCATGCTCAGATTGGGCACCATGCACCATTCACAGGTCCCAGTGACACCCGAAAAGAACAGGGCAGGTGCAGTTTGGATCTCAGCATCAGGGCCACTGTCTTATACTCCCTCTGGGTCACATTCCTCATATTCTGGCCCTTTTAGAAACACTTGGGGTACAAAAAAGTGGGGGAAAGGACGTACTGTCCCCTCTCAGTCAGGTCCACACTGGGCCTCCTGCCAACATGGCCAGGCACAGGAAGGAAACACAGTGGCTAAAAAGAGGATCTGAGTTGGAAAGGCAGCCTGGCAGCCAGGTAAACACGCACAGGTGAGTATCTGGGAGATGACCAGGTGCTGCCCTCCCAGCAAATCCCCAGCCACCCCAACCCATGACCCCACATGAGCAGCAGCCCCACAGCCTCCTGGGCTTCTCCCTCCCCCTCCCCCTCCCACGACAGACTCAGGAGTTCTCAGGCCTCCGGCTGGCCCCCAGATGCTCCATGGTCCCCTAAGTCGTCTCCACAGGGCCTGGAGAGCCAAGGTCAGCCCGACCGCCACCTTGGATAGGGCTGTCATCGCTCAGTCCCTCTAAAGTCAGCCACCATTGTGGCCTGAAAAATAATCAGACAGCGGTTCCCATAAGAAACCGGGAAACCAGCTCCCCGCATCGCTGACACTTGATATGTGCGGGATGAAAATGATGAAATCAGGAGGTGGCCCAGGAAAATAGGGCAATGGCCCAGAAAGTAATCCGACCTACTGGGTCAGCCAGTCCCGCCCGCCTGCCCCTGGCACGAAGGAATCCAGGGTCTCCTCAGGCTCCCCGGGTTTCACTGGAAACCCCTTCTCCTGGGGCACACTGTGAACTATACCCGGGACAAGGAGTGTGGGGACACATCTACCACCAGGGTAGGAGATGGCCCAAGAGTACTGTATGAAGAGCCTCCGCCAGGAACCACCAGTGACTACCTGTCCTCCATGATGCCTCTGAACAGCCATCCACTAGGGGGCAGCTTTCTCAATGCCACAGTCAGACTGGACAGCCCTTGGGGTCCCTTCAAGAGTCATGTGGGGCCCCCTAGCCCATCCACTTGGGGGCCAGGGCAGAGGCCAGGTTAACAACTGGGGGACTTAAATCAGGTGAGCCCCGGCTCTGCATTAACTAACTCGGGGACGCTGGACAGAAGCCTGGGGCTGCCCAGGCAGACCTGTCTCCTCAGCAAATTCAGGATAACCTTGGCACTCAAGGAACCTGGAAGGACTGCACATGCCAGGACAGGAGTCCTAATGTCACCTCCCTCCCACAGAGCCCTAGGGGGAGACAAATGAAACCCAGTGACATTCGTCCTGTTTTGGGGCACAAGGACTGCAAAGGAGCCGCACAGGGACCACAGACCCAGGCTCCCAGGAGATTCTGGGCCTGGGTCTAACAGGAAACTGAGAGATCCCTGCCTGGCTTCCCTTGGCAGCTGCCGGCTCAGCACTGGACTTGAGGCCACTCCAGCTCTCAGCGGATGGGTGAGCTGTCCCTGCTCAGGGAGTAGGCCTGCTGGGCAGATGGGCATCCAGCTAGCTAGAGGACAGGACGACAGACCGGAAGGCGGCAGCACGTGCAAGGTTAGAAGCCAGTGTCACCTGATTTCGAAGCAGGTTAGTTTGGGCTACGAGATGAGCCTGCAGTTTGCCTTGGCACCACTGGGGGGCAGCTTTCTCAAGCAGCGAGACAGGCTGAGAGGTGGGGGGGCGGGTCAAGGCAAAGGAGAGTGGAGAGACAGGAGGGAGGGGGGAGAGAGAAACAGAAACAGTCACAGATGTTAAACACCGAGCCCACACAAAATAGACCAGCCAGCCCCGCTACCCCGCCAGGGCCAGCCCCGCAGAAGGAAAGGCCCTCGAGGCTAAGAGAATTAAAGGGAGCTGCCCAGGTGGCACGGAGAGGGTGAACTCCAACTGCAAAGGCAAACAGGAAAGTTGTTAGCAGGGCAGAGGTCACAGCAAGCAGGGTCCTGCCCCAGGAGCTTGGGGCGCTGTCCCAGCCCCTCAGCACGTAGTTCATACGGCCAGGCCTGTGTGGAGCCTACTGGCCTGTTCCAGCCAAGGCCGGGTCACATCGGATCCCACGACAATTCCACTCCATGCGCCAGGCAGGTGGCACCATTCCAAGGAAACCCAAGCCCATGTTCCTCTCCTTTGGGAAAGAGGGGCCCACACAGGGCAGGGAGGGGCCAGACACGAGCACCACGGGCATCCACGAGCCCCACCCCCTTTCCAGCCTCAGGCCTAGTACCTTCCCGCTGAGGTCCTGCCCCCTGGGTACCCCTGACCTGTTCCCCAGCCTTTACCTTGGCGATTTTGGCTTCATCCTTCTTTTTGGCAGTCTGTAAGGACTCATAGTGATGCCGGGCACTGTCATAGTCCACCAGCTTCCGCCCCCGCTTGGCAATGCGCGACTGCAGGGCAGACGGAGAAAGAAGGGCTCAATGGGCTCTGCGCCCAAGCCAAAGTGCCCAGCAGGCTGCGTCAGAGAAAGGGCTGGAGACAGCTGAGGGCCCACAGCAGCAGGCCCAAGCCGCCTGGTGCATGGTCAAGTCCCCTCCCCGGTAGCCTGCCTCTGGGTGAGCTCCTCACAACACCAGCCAGCTCTATGCAGGCCGGGCCTCTTCCTCAACTGGGCTCCTTCCGCCTCCTGGGGGCTTAACTCCCCATGACCAGCACAGCATCATGAGGAGCGCAACGTCTCCACACGAGGCAGCCATGAGTGCATCCCCCCAGCTGCCTGCCTGGGAGCCAAGCCCAGCACAATGGCTGCCTTCCTGGGCCGACTCCTACTCTTCCACAGACAAAGCACCCAGGCTCACTCATGTCTGGGGACACCCCGACACTCACAGCTCCTAGCATGTACATGGGCCCCGACAGACGGAGAGACAGACAGATAGGCCCAGGTAGCAGCTACAACCACACAGCCTCTCCAGCCCCCGGTGTGAGTACTGGGGCAGGAGGCACATCTCTCATCTTACACATCAGTTATTCCAGAGCCCATAGCCACACGTAACACAAGAGGGGCACAGACGCAGCCCCAGGCAGAAAGACCGGGCCAGACAGCCCTCACCAGCAGTCACCCCAGGCCTCTGCTCCCAGCACCTTAGACAGGCTGCTGGCCCGCGCAGGGCATATCCTCTGAGAGAGCTCGCACCTTGATATCCGGGAACTGGCCCAGGTAAGTGTCCATGGTCAGCAGTGCCTGGTCCACCAGCTTCTGGTGGTAGTCCATCCAGAGCAGGTCATTGTTCTGAAACAGACCAGAGCAGCGGAGTGGCCCCCGAGGAGCACGGCCCAGCTCTCCCTCCCCGCAGCCCCAGCCTCATCACTGTGAAGCTCAGCTGCCCATCTATACAATGGGGTTAACAGGAAGTCCCCTGCAGTTTCTCATGGGATGATGCTGATAAGGTTCGGATACACTCAGGACAGATGGGGTCACCAAGGGAGACTCTTAATGTGAGTGAGGAGATGCCAACTTGCCCAAGGGCACAGTGTGCGAGCGTGCATGTAGCTGGAGAACCCAGGCTGGGCCTGGAGTGAGGCGGGGCAGGATCTGAGACCAGAAGGGCCCTTTGGGAGAGGCCAAGACCCTCGCTGCTCACCTCGGCGACCTTGCTCGCCTCGTCCCTGCCAGGCCAGTCGGGCTCATACACCTCCTGCAGACACTCATTCAGCTTCTTGGAGGCCTCGTGCATGGCTGCGGGCAGAGAGGAGGGACGCGACCTCCACTGATGGACCCGGACACCCATGCCCGCCTCCCCTCCCAGCCCCGTGCCCACAGCTCACCCCTCCAGCTCTCCTCCAGCCTCACCTTTGACCGAGGCCAGGTAGGTCCGCAGATCCTTCTGCAGCCGCGTGCCCTCAGTCTACCAAGAAAGGAAGGAGCAAATCAGGGCCTGGGTGGAACCCGCATCCCCAACCTCTCCTGGCTATGGTCACGTGGCAAGCCAGCCACTCTGACAGCAGCCACCGCCCAGCTGTCCTCACCAGAATGGTGGGCCGGCAGGGTGACCTTGGAGGACAGCAGCTGCAGCCGCTGTCACAGACACATGGCAAACAGTGCTGCGCTCTCAGCATAGTCCCTGCTTGGCAGCCCTGGGGCACCTTCCCAGCCCTGGAGAGAAAGCAGGGTGTCTGGGCCCTGGTGGTGCCATAGTGGGGGATGGCAAAATGCCCCACGAGACATAGCCCACAGGTCCAGAAGGACAGAGGTTCCTCAGACAACAGGGCACAAGTGACCGGCGAGTATGGGGCATAGTGCCCCATCAGGCTCAGTGGTGCCCAAACCAGAGTGCTTCTCCAGCATCCAGCCACATGATGAGGGCCTGGTGACCCGACAGGGGCGGCAGCACACTGAGGGGTGGAGAGCAGTGGAGCTCCAAAGACAGGCAGCTTTTGAAAGAGGCTGGACTGGCAAGAGTAGAGAAGAGAGCGACCCTGGAGACTCTTGGGACAGAAGGAGAGCAGTGTGGGTGGAGCCGTGGGCTGGACTCAAGTCCCAAGGGCCACCAGGACCACAGAAACAGGCCAGGGAAGCTGAGCTAAAGGTACAAGGCAGGAAGAACCATAGGTGAGAGGGGGCAACCACCAGGTGTGAGACCACCACAGGAGCAGAAGTTTCCAGAGCCCTCATAAGAGGGGGAGCACTCTCAGGCCCGGCGCAGGGACCTGCAATAAGAAAGTGCATGAACCAGTCCGGACCTCTGCCTCCATCTGCCCACAGGGGAAGTGACCCTGCCTGGCACACCACAGGTGCTTCGGGGACAGCTCCAAGGGGTACCCAGGCCCCTAATGGCCCCAGGAAACAGACTTCAAGCAGAGGGGACACACACAAGAGGACAGCAGCAGTGGCCAAGGCTGCCCTGTGTCCCCTTCAACAGCCGCTACACTAGAGGCACCCTTGCTCTGGTCCCCAGCCCCTTCAGAGAGCCAGCCCAATAGCTAGGCATGGCCCTGGGAGGGCAGCACTGACACGGGCTGCAGCCTGAGACTGGGCTCCATCCACAGGTCCATCTCAGGGGAGCCAGCCTGGGAGGCCACCTTCCACGGCTCACTCAGCCCCTTCTGTCCCTTCACACAGGCCTCCCTCCTCCCTGGGGCCTGTCCTTCCTCCCTGGTGTCCATGAGCTCCCTGAACCATCTTCCTAACACCTGTCCTTGCCTGATGAGCAAGGGAGCCGAAGGGCCACTTGCCAGAGTCACCCAGACTCGGAGAACGGGGGGCCCTGCAAGGCCAGGCATTCGGCGGCACACTGCAGTGTGTAAGTGGTAATGACTTGGCTCCGGAGATGCTACAGATCGGCCTCCCCGTTATCCTGGGTGCTTTCACGTTACAGGGGGGACATGGCAGGGAGGGATTAGAATGCAATATGTGGTGAATCCTTAAACTGAAAAGAATTTATTACAGTAAAAGACACGTTAACCCCCCAAAATACTCCCCCCTCTTTAAATGCTCTTTTCCCACCGATCTTGCCACTTTCTCAAGCAGTTCTGGAAGTCCTCTTTCCTGAGTGTCTTGTGTTGCATTGTCACAGCAGTATTAACATCTTGAACTGATTTAACACATTCATCTCCCATGATCCATTTGACTTTGGGGGAGAGACAGAAGTTGCGTGGTGCCGGGTCTAGCAAAAAAAAGGTGCATGAGGACATGTCTAACGGGTTTACAACCTGCCTTTCTGCTGGGCGGTGCTCAACAGCAGCACTCGCAGTAACACTCAGGAAAGAGGGCTTCCAGAACTACGTCAGAAAGTACAGGAATGATGGGACGAGTATATGCTCAAAGCAAACAAGCATTCTGAGAGAGGTTAATGGCTTTGTGTCTTTCATGGCAACAACTGTTTTTCCACTTAAATATTCAACATGTACAGTATTTCAATCATTACCTTATAGAATAAAACAAAAAGGCGGTGTTGAGAGGAACAGGAGCCCTCTCTAAAAGTCCTCGTTGCCCCCACAGAACACAGGTAACCTTGGGATGCTGGCGGATCAGTCCCTGCAGGGTCCAAAGTGCACAGACTCAAAAGTTCCTTACACAGACAAGCGCAGTCTCCACACAGAGGCTCCACCTATCCTCTCACACACTTTAAATCACCTAAGTTACTGTAACACCTAACGTGATGTGAACGGTACAAACACAGTTGTTCCGCTGCACTCTTTTTTACCTGTCCTAGTTTTTATAGTTGTGTTGTTATTTGTACTGTCTTTTTCCAAATACTTTTACTATACCTGTGTGAACCTGAGAGCCTGGGACACACACAGATGAAGAGGCCAACCACACAGTGCAACGCCCCGGTCAGGCGGAAGCCTACAAACACATGGGCAAGCGTGTGAGCCGCATCTGAGGCATCCTGGTTAAAGGTTAAAAGGACACAGAAGGCCAGTGGACAAGCACTTCAACTCCTCTGGAATTCTGGGACTGAGGAAGGGTCCGTCCACTCCACACCGACTCCTTAGTCTATTAAATGCTTCACTGAAATGAAGATGAAAGCACATCCTGCCACAGCAGCAGCCCGCACAGCAGTTAACCCAAAGCCAATGGTTGCCATAACACCAAAGGGGCAAATGCCAAGACTTGAACAAGATTTTGAAATTGCTCACTCCCCACCACCTCTGGCCCCTGAACAGCCAAACCTGAGGCAGACAGGGCCTGACTCAGGTGACACGGCCCACAGCCAGGCAGCCACCAGCACCACCCTGGCTTCTCTGCCCAGCCCCGTGGCCTAAGAATCCCAGCGTGACTGCTTGTCCCGGGCCAGGGCTCAGCAGGGAGACCCCGACAGACAAGAGGGTCAGCAGCACTGTAATTTCAGCCCGGAGAGCAGACCATAGGGAACCTCAGCCCTTGTATGTGTGCTTGCTTCACCCTCCATACACTCCAGCCTGCTCTGGGAGATACCACCACCCTGCCCTGGCTCCTACCCGACCCCTTCTCCTTCCTCTCTTTCTCACCCACCCTGCCCGCCGCCCTCAGCATAGCGGCTCAGATCCAGAAAGGCAATGTGAGAGTAAGTTAAAGGACCTGGGATCTGAATTTAAACTCCTAAACCCTCAAACCAGCTGTGCGCCCTTGGGAAGTTCCTTAAACTCTGAGCCTCCAGTACCTTATCTGCAAAATAAAAAGAATCCATTACGGGCCAGAGGGTTAGCTCAGTGGTTCCAGCACCTGCCTTGCAAGCGCAAGGTCCTGAGTTCAATCCCCAGTGACCACATACAATGCTGGGCATGGAGACTCATGTCCACCAGCAATCAATACCACATACCACAGTGCCGGGAGTGATGGCTCACGCCTGTGGTCCCAGCACTCAGGAGGCAGAGACAGGAGGATTGCTGAGTTCAAGGCTTGCCTGAACTACATAGTGTGAGCTCAGAGCCAGCCTAAACTACAAAGCGAGACCCTGTCTCAAAAAAAAAAAAAAAAAATCCATTACAAGGATCCCAAGAATACATCTGTAAATCACAGATACATACCTGACCTGCCATAAATAACCAAGTAACAGCAGTCCCTATAGGACTTCAGGGCTGCCTACAACTGAGGAAGACCGTTACCCAGAGCTTCCAAGAGACAGAATCAGAAGCTGAGGCTGCAAATTCCTGTGCAAATCTACATTTTATAGGTGAAGAAACCAAGGGAGTGAATTCCCCATAATGGATCTACCTGGGCCTTGAAAAACCTCCTATCACTGGCCTAGGGCATAAGCAGCCGTGAAGGCTTCCACACTGGTCCTGGGGAGCCTCTTGGGCTGAACTTTTCTCACAGGCCAGTATAATTTTGCCCTCTATCCTTTTCCAGTATGCTCCTAGCCTTCTCTCAGGATGCCCTTGACCCTCTCCCAGAATAATGCAAACTTTCCCATCATGCTCCCTAACCCTCTCCAAATATGTCCCCTGACCCTCCCTTTCTTGGCATGTTCCCTGGCCTTCTCTCAGCATGTTCCCTGACTCTCTCCCAGCATGCTCCCTGGTCCTTTCCCAGCATGCTCCCTGACCTCTCCCAGCATGCTCTTGACCCTGTCCCAGAATAATCCGAACTTTCCCATCATGCTCCCTCACCCTCTCCCAGCATGCTCTCTGATTCTCTCCTAGTATGCTTCGTGATACTCTCTCATGCTCCCAGCCTTCACCGAACTGTTCTGCTGTCTACTACCAGGTGATCACTGGCACTGCCAACTGCTTCCAGCCCTGGTCACTCTACAAAGGACACCCTCTCCCTAGATTCCACTCCAGCTGCAGCTGCAGGAGATTTTGGTAGGCATCTTCAGTACTTTCCAAGGCCACAGACGCAGACAGGAAGTACTGAGAGGTCTGGTCCCCATCCTGGGCCACTACTGGGGCCTATCCTGCTGAATTTCCACCAGAGTTCAGACCCTGACATTCCCATGGCCAGTCCTATTCCTGGGTCCTCCTTCTCTGGCCACCATCCCAGCCAGTCACTCACTTACAGCTGACTGGCACTGCCATGGAGCCATGGCCCAGTATCCCTTCTTTTCCGCTCCCCTGGAACTCCCCAGGGAAAGGGACTATCAATGTAATGTCCTCTCAGTCCCCTCTCTACTGTCTTCAGATACAGCCACAGAAATGGCTTGCTCTGGCCAAGTTTCAGGGTCCATCCGGTAGGGGTAGTCAGGGTTTTCCCATCAGTGAATAAGTTCTTCCTTGCCTCTAACCTGCCCCAGGCTGCTAATGTAACTGAGTCCTTTGGTGCCACGGACCCCAACCCCTATAACAGGCCTTGGTAAGGATGCTCTAAAGGTGCCTTCTTGGCTTTGGAACTAGACCAGTACGGATCTGAATCCACTTCCAAAGCTGGATGAACTTGAGTCAATCACTCCACTTCTCTGAGCCCCAACTGCTTCATATACAAAAGGGGAACAATGGCTTTGGGTTGTTTAGAAGTATTCACAGCCATCTACATAGGGCTCAGCCCAGAGCCTGCCACACTTCCGGTACTGTCATGCTCCAAGACGTCCCAGTCAAATCCACCCTGCTCTGCCCCACACTAACCCTGCAGAGGCAACTCTCCTGGCAAGAAACCTGCAGCTCCCACTAGGCTTGGCATGTGAGCTCTGCCAGAGTCTGACCACATCCACTGCCTTCCCCCACCAGCCCCTCCCATCCCCCAACACTCTTTCTGGGCCTCACCAAGGACCTGAAGTGTGCCCTGGCCTCTTCCTGGTCAGGGCCAGTACTCCCTCTTCCAGAGTCTTCCATAAACTCACCAGCTCAGCCTGGTCCCTGTCATCCGAGCTCTCGGCCACAACTCGCTCTGGCCATTTTCCTCCTTTCCCATGAGCACCCCAAGGCCAAGGGCCACTGTACTCACCAGTTGCTTGTTGAAATTCTGGACACACTGTTCAAACTGCTCATCCTTTGTCTCATCCGCCTTTCCCAGTTTCTGGAGGACCTGTCAAGGCAGAGAGAAAAGGGTAAACTGTTACCCAGAGAAGCAGGGTGCCCAAAGCAAGAATATTTGGTCACCAAGGCCAAAATCTGGGCCCAGGACCCATCAGGTCTCCCACTGCTGCAGCCCCCAAAGCCACAGCGTTTGGAGGTGACGAGATCCACCAGGTACAGCACAGAACCAAGGGACCTCTTCCCACACACCCTCAATCTCGAGATTACTCGGGAAACATGCCAGGTAAACAGGTGTACTGTATTGTTAGGAGAATAACGCCAAGATAAAGGCCCACACATTTAGTGATGACACAAGTGCTACCAGTTTAACTACACACCACAAGACTGAGGCACAGACTGTGAGAACAATGTTCAAAGCAGCGCTGGAGAGGAGTCGCGCTCTGTAGCACAGAGGCTGCAGCCAGGTATGTGCAGCTGTCTGCGATGCGCAGATTCATGTAATACTTGGTGCACAGAAAGTCAAGGTTTACTTTTGGAATATTTTGGAGTCAGTTTTCCCCAAACACTTCCAGTCCAAGGCTGGCTGGATCCACAGGTGCAGAACCTGCACCCAGAGACTGGCTCTCTCCACTGCACTCTCTCCAGGTGCTGCCTTCTGCTGCGGAGGGCTTGGCAAGAAGGCCAGACCAGATGTAGCCTTGACCCGGGGCTTCCCAGCATCCAGAACTATGAAAAATAAGTTTCATTTATTTATACACTTTTCCAGCTGGAGTATTTTTTTATTATTATTGTAATTTTTAATGCACATTAGTCACACAGATAAGTGGCTTTGACTCTGACATTTTCATACATGCATTTCATATATGCTTTGACTATACCCACCCCTCTTTTTTTTTTTTTTTCAATCGTCTCACTTTGTAGTTCAGGCTGGCCCTGAGCTCACTATTTAGCCCAGGCAAGCCTCAAACTCAGCAATCCTCCTGCCTCTGCCTCCCGAGTGCTGGAATTACAGGCATGAGACACCATGCCCAGCATTGCAGTATGTGGTACTGATTACTGGTGGACCTGAGTCACTATGCCTGGTATTGTTGTACATAGTTGCCAAAGATTGAACCAAGGTCCTTGCGCTCGATAGGCAGACACCAGAACCACTGACCTAAATCTCCAGCCCCCTCCTTATTATTTTCCCCCTACATTAAGTCCCTCTTCCATTTCCAGGGTCATCTTGGCATTTTTACTCCTATATGTAAGAGAAAACATGACCTTGTCTTTCTGTGTCTAGCTTATCTTGCTTAACATGATGATCTCCTATTCTATTTTCCTGCAAATTACATGCTTTCCTTCTTTATTCCATTGTGTGTAT
>PVIC010013852.1:14525-37570 GCA_004025085.1 Thryonomys swinderianus | reverse complement strand
GCCTTGGATTATGGATGAGGCTGCTGGGGATTTTTTCCTCTTCGTTTCCTTGGCAGCTCCTGACTTCTGGCTGCAAAGGCTCTTCAGATGGTCTCTTGGACATCAAATAGCTACAGCCCAACATTTGTTACATAAAGTGCAAATGAATCATGACCATGTGGCTTGTGTTTCCCTTCAAATGCACAGGGATTTCGGATTATGGGAAATGGACGATGGGCTGGAGGAATCAGCACTAGCCTGGGAGGACTGATAGACTCACTGGAAGCGAACTCTGTTTTGTTGTGTCCATTTGCTCTTCCCCAAATCACTTCTCTTTAGCATACTGGAAATAAAGCCCTTTAATCCAATGGGATGTTGAAAACCCATTTCTGCTCCAAGACAGTTGGGAGGCCAAGTGGACTTGCCAGAGGGTTTTGAGGTTTGTTTGTTTTGTCCCAAAGCCAGTGAAGACTAAACAGCATGTAAAATGGATCCTCCCTTCCCCTTGGCTTCTGTATTGGAACTTTCTTAATTTCCTGCTTTCTGTAGGCTCTTCTCTTGGTTGTCTCTTCCACTGGGTGTCCATGTGTTTGGCCTTTCAACATTCTGCAGGCCAGCGGTGCTCTGAACCCTGTACATTCGAACAAGCTCATTCTGCTTTTTCTCCTTCCTTCTCCTGTTCTCCTTGTACTCATGGTCATAGGAGCCATAAATACCCAACATTCAGTCACTGATGCCATTATTTATTTAGTTCAGAAAGGTTTGCGTTCTCGCTGTGTTGTAGGCCCGCGGTCGGTAGAGGATACCAAGATGACCCAGATTCGGGTCTTGCACTCAGTGCACTCACAACCTAGAGGAGACAAACACGCAGGAAAAGCACAGCATCGGAACTACGTGGAGGTCTGAGTGAGTGTGGGAAGAGGGCAGGACTCGCACGGGTGGTGTGAGAATTCAAAGAAGGGGCCCCTTTGAGACTCCATGAGTGAGCAAGATAGAGGAGAGAGGAGGCCGCGCATGCCCAGGCATGCAGGAGGGCACAGCAAGCAGGAGAGTTAGCCCAGTTCATTGCTGGGGCACAGTGTTGGGCGGGTGAGGGGTCAGTGGGCTGCAGGGTGGACAAGGGCAGAACACCTGGCACCCTTCTTCTGACTGATTCTGAGGTGGGCTCTCAGGAGCGGTGAGGGGAGATTCTGAAGCCCACAGGTCTCACTGTGGGGAAGGGTGGCTATGCAGAAAGTAAGGTGGGTAGAGAAACAGTGAGGTGCTGGGGCCACCCTGGCTCTGTAGGATGGGATCCCTGAGCAGAACGTAGGGCCCAGAGAGGAGCCAGGGCGTTTGAAAGGTGGTTAGGGCCTGGGACTGCCAAGACCAGCTCTGAAGGTTGGGGAGGGGATGGCGTCAGGTTAGGGTGTGGACAGCAGCCCCGGTGAAAGGACTGGAGTCCTGGTGCCGGGAGAGAGAGAACAGCTCTTGGAAATATCTCTCAAGCTGGGCCCCAGTCTCCTGGATTCCCCTGTGTTTCCCATTCCTGTGCCGTGGTGTGCGCTGGCCCCTGCTCAGGCCAGCAGGCCACCCTTTTCCATCTGACTTGCCCCTGACCTGAGGAACCTGCTCCTCTATGCAGAGCCTCGCTGGCCCTGCTCAGTGCGGTCTGTGTCCTCCTCCGGGGTCCTACATCCCAGAGTTGAGCTTCAACCCCAAACCCCGCTGTACTGTGCCTGCCTTTGTCCTTCCACACTTCCTAGGAAGTGGCCCGGAGTTACCCAGGATTGTTTGCTGATCGCCCAGTGCATCTTGGGAAGAAATGGCATCCTTACTGGTTATAGAACTGAAATGCAGGGCACCTGGGAAGGGAGGACAGCAGAAAGCACCCAAGCTTTGATATCAGGGCAGTTGTGCCTACTGTGATCTCATGGGAAAGGCCAGATCGGGAGCCAGCCATTTGGTCTCGGAGCATCTGATGGCTTCTCGGGGGGCTGCATGTGGGTGGGAAGTACTACTTGGGGACCGCGTTCAATGGTAACTGTTGTCTCTCCACCAGGATCCCCTCCATCACCTCTGTCACCATTAAAGCCACCCCATGGCTGCCTTTTGCACCCATGTCTTGAGTGTGATCTCTGCCTGCCCTGTCTGGGCTCTACTGGGAGGATCACACTCATCTGGAACTCGTCCGGGGCAGCTGGTCCCTGAGTCTGAAACTGAGGGGATCAGGTAAGATCCCCAGAGGAGGAAGACACTGCAGACAGGGAGGATGGCAGAGGCCCTGAGGATTATCTGCCTGTGCTCAGTAAGAGCGAGGCTGCAGGAGCATGGCAGCGCTCCCTGGGGGTTCAGCGCAGGGCCTGGGAAAGTCTGATCCAAAGCAGCCTCATGTCTGCTGGTAGCGACTACAACGTTCCCGCTCTGCAGAGAGGTGGCCTGGCTCAGCCTGAGGTGGGAGACGGGTCTGCTGAGGGCAGGGACACAGGTGTCTCACCCTGGTGCCCAGCAGCTCTGTGCCTGGCCCAGCCAATGCTTGGGTGTCCTGGAGCACTGAGCTGCCTTCCAGAAGACAGACAGGGTGATCCCCTGTGACCTGTGCTTGCTTCAGGGTAGCTCTTGGGGACTTAGACATGGTTAACTTGGAATTATATATTAACTATGGGTAAGTAAAGATAAATATGTGTGTGTATTTAGATATATAGTAAAATATATACATGTAAGACTCGTGTTAGAATAATAAATGCCTTCTAGAATAAATGAGATGTTATAACTTTTGGTTTACAAAAAATACATGTATGAGTTTTTGGGGTGAGATCTTGGTTTTTAGTTCAGGCTGGCCCTGAACTTGCTATATACCCCTGGCTGGACTCAAACTTGTGGCGATCCTCCTCCCCCAGCTTATCAGAGCTTGGGATTACGGGCACATGCCACCATGCCCGGCTTCAGAAAATATTTTGTGATATGTTAAAAATATAAGATGTGAAGAATCTCTCATAAGTGCAAAGCACATGGACGACTGACAAGATCTCTACATCCACCTCTGCAGTCTGTTGAGGTGTCTCTGCTTGGGGGATCGTAACAGGGCCCCAGGCTTCTCTTCTCAACCCTAGAGTATGGCATAGGGCTATAGCAAGACAATGGAGCAGAGTTTCTGCTCAGCAGCCATCAGCCTCGGTGGCTGAGCTGAGTTCAGGTGGCAGAAAGGAGTGGTTGGCACACGTGGGTTTAGGGATCTCAGAGTTCTGGGGTTCTCTGTCTCCAAGCAAGCTGCTTTCCTGCTAGACCTCAATATCTCATGGTAGGAAGGCTTCTCCAGGTCAGAAGTGTTCTGCATGTACTTAGCAGATCTCCAGGGGGGTGCCGAGGTGGGGCAGGGGCAAGGCAGAAGCCGGGACAGCAGGCTTGTCACCTGCTTTCAACCAGAACAGCGTCCCACTGTTTTAGCCAATGCTGTTCCTCATAAGGTACAGTTGGCAAAAAGATCTCTGTCTCTCCAACCCAGGGTCACCGCTGGGCCCCTCCAGCTCTGACTCCACTGGCTCTGTGACCCTGCTCCCCAAGGCTTCAACTGGGTGACTAAGAGCAGGGTGCAGCCTTCTGGGCACAGACCTCGAGGGCTTTTTAAAAATGGGTACAATGGAACCAGAGATTTGACTCTGTGGTTCCGGTGCCTGCCTTGCAAGCACAAGGTCCTGAGTTCGATCCCCGGTAACCACATACAATGCTGGGCATGGTAACTCATGCACACCAGCAATCAATACCACATACCACAGTGCCCAGGCGTGGTGGCTCAGCCTCTAATCCCAGCACTCAGGAGGCAGAGACAGGAGGATTGCTGAGTTCGAGGCTTACCTGGGCTACATAGTGAGTTTAGGGCCAGCCTGAACTGCAAAGTGAGACCCTGTCTCAAAAAAAATAAAAAAATAAAAATTGGATACAATGACTTTGCTCTTGGTGAGAGACTAATGATCACTTTTCTGGTATTTATATGAGACTATTGAGACATTTCTTAGTCAGAAATTACCCCAATTTTGCTCTTGGAAACTCTACTTCCTCCGTGCACAATGGGGAAACCGAGGATTAATGCTGGTTTGTACGGCTGGGTGTTCTTGGTCGTGTGTGAGGTGCGTGTGTACCAACCGTCCCCACTGGGTGGTCGGTTCTTAAGCAGGGTGCAGGTCATGAGTGTTACTCAGGTGAGCTGATGGGGTTTCAGGACTTTCCCCTCAGACCTGGACTTACAACCCCCCTAGGTTAGAGAACAAGCTGACTCCTGCTGTTCTTTGAGTCCTGCATGAGGCTCAGCTGGTCCTAATCCTCAATGCTTAAAAATCACAGAGCTCCTAAAATCTCACAAAGCAGCACACAGCTCATCTCCGTAAGTTTCCGGGTGCTCTTGGATTCTCTTGGTCACCATCACACAAGCTGTCCTTTGTCACTCCGTGTGGTGTACCCACGTGGGGGAGGAGGCCGGGGCCGGAGAGCCAGTGCCCTAGCCGCAGAGCCCTGGCTAAGCGGGCATGATGGAGAATGAAGAGGCAACGTCTTGGAGCCTGTGGCCCGGGAAGCTCAGCCCTCTGAAGCACTAACAGGACTCGATGACATCAGTGGAGGACACAGCAGTGGAGGCGGGAGGGAGGGGGCTGTGGGAACCGGTCCTGGGCTGCCACGGGCCCAACCCCTGGCGGGGACCACGGGTCCCTACGTCACGGGGAGCGGTGGAGCTGGGGTGGACTTGGGCTGTCTGTCCCGGGGCTGGTGCAGCAGTGCAGAGGGGCCTGTGGCACAGGCCGGCCTCCACCTCAGAGGCCACCGGACTAGAGCAGGCCTGTGTGCAGGAGGAGTGGACGGGCACAGGGTTGGGGAGGATCCACTTAGCACTTGGAGGTGTTTGTGGCTACATCCCTGAGGGGCTGGGGACCCAAGGGCGGGCAGAGGAAGGGGACTCAGTTGTCTGAAGCAAACACCACCCAGGGTGCTGCTAAGTAGGTGGGGGATGAAGGCAGGTCCCAACCTCAGGGTTCCAGCCCTGGGGGGCCGAGGGGGCATCACTGGCAGAGACAGAACCACTGGCCACCAGGAAGAGAGAGTTGGCGTGAAGGGGCCGAGTTTCCTCTCCTCGGGGGTCAGCATGAGACCCCAGGTGGCTCAAGGCCACTCGCTCAGTCTCCTGCGCACAGGGCAGGGTGAGGATTCAGGTTCGTGGCAGGAACAGGTCACACAGAAAGAGTGGAAGCAGAAAGGAAGCCTCCCTAGTACGGGACCTCTTGTCCACTGCTGTCGTTCCCAGAAAATAAGACGCAGCCAGGAAATAGTCCGCCTTGAGAACCAGAGCTCAGAAATGCCAGCCCCGCTCAGCCCCTCCTGGCTTCCCTGCCCTCACTGCTCTCCTGCTCGGTGGTTGCTCTGTGAGGCAGGCGGGGTCTGGAACTTCCTGCTGAAGTGCCCGGCAACACTCAGGATGGGATAGAATCTTCCTCCGTGCAGGGGTTGGGCTTCTTGTTGGCTTCCAGGCATGCGCACCAGTGAGAAAAGCATGTAGCTGCGCACCTGCTGTGAGCTACACATCACTCCAGGCACTGGGGGTAAACAAGTGAACGCACAAAAGAGCTGTCCCTTCGGGATTGTGAGCTCTACAGCCACGCACAGCTCTGGTCTCCCAAGGCTTCCTATATCCGTTTGTACATGGAAAACAAAACCTGTTCCTTTTGGTGGGGGGATCAAGAAATACAGAGAAGAAGGAATCAAAAGCATTCCTAACTCTATGGCCAGAGATAATCTTTCTTCATATGTTGGTGTAATTACAAAAGACTCATGTGTACACACAGCCTCCTTATTCTTCTGTGATTGAGTGTGACTCTTACCTTCTACTGTTGCAGAACATGGGAAGCAAATTTTTGTCAATTTGGAGTACATTTGTTCACTCCTCACTTAAAATGCAATTCCCTCCGGGCATCTCCAGGGTCAAGCCAGGGACCCCTTCTCTCCCCTGCCCCCGGGCACTGTCTACACCTGGGGGTTGGGCAGCTGCCCTTGGCCCCCCCAGTGGTTTCTGCTGGAATTCCCTGAATGTGTGGCCTGAAGTACCAGCCTTCCCACATCATCTGTAGAGGCCTCTGGGTTTCTGACCCACAAAGGTCGCCCTGAAGCCTCTGCATCCAGCTGTCTGGAGCTCCCCAGGACACCTGGCACCTCTGGGTGAGTCCGGGGTCCTTGAGGCTCGAGGCCTCAGGAACTCATCCCAGATTCTTTTATGCTTTTGCTTTCAGTACTGAGGGTCGAACTTAGAGCTTCCAGGCTGAGTTATATCCGCAGCACTCTTTGATTTTTTGTTTTGTTTTTTTTGAGACAGGGTCTCGCTTTGTAGTTCAGGCTGGCCCTGAGCTCACTATGTAACTCAGGCAAGCCTCAAACTCAGCAATCCTCCTGCCTCTGCCTCCCAAGTGCTGGGATGACAGGCTTGAGGCACCAAGCCTGGGATTTGTGGTTATGTGGTACTAATTGTCAGTGGGGATGAGTCAGCACACCCGGTATTGCAGTATATGGTTGCCAGGGATCGAACCAGGGACCTTGTGCTTGCTAGGCAGGCACTGGAACTATTGAGCTAAATCTTAGGCCCACTTTGATTTTCTTTTTGAGACAAGGGTTTGCTAAATTGGTGAGGCTGGGCTCGAACTTGTGATCCTCCTGCCCCAGCCTCCCAGAGGGCTGGGATGACGGATACACACTGTTACATCTGCTCCCAGAATCTTTGCCTCACAGTACCCGGTGGCTGAAGGCTTAGGACACTCAGCTGATACTCTTTTCTCCCAGATTCCGGGGGGGACGGGTGATACAGGTCTGTGTGCTCACTCCTTAGTTCCACCCCTGTCTCTTGGTGTCAGCTTCAGGAAATGGCAGAGTCCTTTCTGGGTCCAGCCTTTGGCTTTGACCCTCACCTCCCTCCGACCCCACCTCCCTTATCTCTTTCTGGATAAGAAAAAAGCTGGCCACGTTTTATCCCACGTTCTTCCCAAATCTATGGTCTGTGACATTAGCGTGCTTCCTTCAGACCTAAGGGCTTTTCTCTTCATAGTAAAGTCAAGCTTTTGACAACAAAGAAACAAAAGTAAAAACAAAATGCAAAACCTATTTGTTTCTATCCAAATGAGTGGCTTAAAACAGTATAAAATATCATCTTACAACTCTGGGGAGCAGAAGTCCAACACCATCTCTCTGGGCTACAGAGTCCTGGCCCAGACCACATTCCCTCTGGAAGCAGCCTCTGGAAGTAACCTGTCCTCTTTGGCCACAACCCCTTCCCCACACTCAAAGCCGGCAGTGTGGCTTCCTCTGCTCTCCTTCTGACTCTCCTCTTCTCCTTCTCTGTTCTTTCCACTTCTAAAGAGCCTGGGGGTTACACTGGGCCAGGATGGGGACAGTCCCTTTACTGTGAAGTCAGCTGATGGGTGACCTTAATTCCCCTGGACCACAAAACAACATATCCACGGGTTCCTGGGTCAGGATGTGGACATCTTTGGAGGGACGGTGATTCTGCCCATCACACCAAATAGTGGTTCCTTTGTCAAAGGCTTGGTTCATGTGATCAAAGCCGCAACTCCACTACTGATTGAACAAAACTGATTTAGGGTTACTACAGGCAGTGATTGTCTGAAAGGACTTTTAATTTTTTTTTCTATCGTCTGGTATGGATTGAGGCATTTTCTGAATTGTGAGGTTAATGTAATAACCCTCTGCAAGGCCCAGAGAGATGTTCATGAGAATTTTTTTTAAAAAACTTATATTTTACTGTTCCAAATTTAGTCCTGTCTTAGGTATAGGGATTCAACTTGCTTCCGTAAATTATTTTATTCACTTAGCAATACCAAGCGGACATCTTCCTGTGATCACAGATGTTTCTGTGTCATGAACGTTACCGGTTTATGCAGCCCGTTTCCATGGCTGCCTCAGCTGGGACCCACAGTGTGGCCTCCTCGGCTCAGCGACTCCATGTTGATGTGCAAATCAGAGTGAAGCAGAATCCACACCGGGGTCCCAGGGTCACCCTGGGATGAGGGTGCTGCCGGGAGCTGTCCCACCCCGGGGTGCTGATGGCAGTGGTGTTTCTGGCAACCTGCCATACTGCTTCAAGACCCCATTTTCTAAGGGGTGCTGGGGTGTGTGTGCTGTGACCCACAGTGGGGCTGAGCAGCTGATGGGGGCGGGCCTGGAGCCCACATGGTGACAAGGACACTGTCTCCAGGCAAGAGGGATCCCCAGCAGGGACGTGGCAGGCAGACCCAGAGCCCTGGCCTAGGGTCTCCCGTGCTCGCTGTGGAACACGAGTCTCTGCTGGAACAGATTTTCCCCCATCCAGTCTCACTCTGCTTCGTCCACACGACCACCACGCTCCTCAGTCATGAGAAGAGGGATCGACCTTCCCCACTTTCCAGCGCTGTTGGCCTACTTATTACATATTCTTTTGCTCTTTTCAGGATCGGTCCGGGGATTTATTTAACCTCACAGTCAAACTGGCCATTTGAAATAATAGTTCATCTTGTCCAAGTTCAGAAATAAAACCTGGTGTGATGGGGCAGCAGGAAAGCCGAGCTGGGCGACCCCCCCCCGTTGGTCCTGCTGCCCCACCATGGTGGCAGAGGTCAGAGCGCCTACTGCTGTCCCGGCGCGTGCACCTCCACCTTGCCCAGAGCCGGGCCGCCCTTCTGCGGACACTGGATGCTTTCTCCGTGGTCGCCCTGCCCATGTCCTTTGCAGATTTTGTGAAAGATGTTTTCACTTGGATTGAACAGGCGCTGTGTTGGTGTGTGGTGTGTGTGAGGGAGAAAATGAATCACTTCAGCGCAGGGCTGGGATGTGAGGTGTTGTGTTTGTCCCCGGCAAGAGCATGAACACCTCAGGACGAGTTAGAAATGCCAGGGGCGGGGGCTGGGACAGAGCGCCTGGGGCCATCTGAGCACAGTGCCTTTTCCATGTATTGGACCTCAGAAAGTGCCGGGCTCTGCCCTCTCTCCAAAGGAAAGTTTGAGGTTTTACATTTCTGTTTGTGGTACAGGAAAAGGCGTATGATCTGAGGGCTTGATTCAGTGAAATAACATTGCCTTCATACACATTTGCTTCGCGAGGAGGGCAGGAGTTGGAAGCAACCGTTGTGAAATGTTAAAGATTTTCTGGCAGAGGGAGAGGATTTTTTTTTTCTCTCCCTCCCTGTGGAGGAAAAACAGTTCTAACGAGGAGTTACTTTGTAGTTTTAACTCCCATTCAAATCTGAACTGTGGTGGACCCCCTACGGCATCTGGCTGCGCTCGGCAGGGACCCTCCCGGCTCTCCCTGGCCACCCGAGCCCACACTCATGACTTCACAGAGAAGAGTCTTCCCCAGAAGGGAGCCCGGTAAGTGCAGCTTTCTCGTCCGTCTCTGTCTCCGGGGATCTTCAGGGAGAGCCTCGGGAGGGGGCTGATCCTTTCTGACACCGCCTGAGGGGTGGGAGAGTGGTTTGGGTTACTCAGTGCAGGGCGTGGGGCTGGCTGTGCACATGTGTGTATGCGTGTGTGCACACGTGTGTCCTCGCAGCAGCTGGCTGAGCTCCACCTGGCATGGCAGGGAGGGCGAGGGGCGTGTGACAGGACCCCTGGCAGGGCAGGATCCTGAGGAGGAGGCCTCTCTCTGTCCTCTCCCTCCTGCTGCAAGCCTTGCTGGCCCTGCTTGCAGGGACGTGGCCGTCCTGATGCTGTGGCTGTCAGGGACTCCACTGCGGGGTTACCACAGATACTGACAGAAGAGAGAGCAGCTCAGCTCCTGGAGGAGCCAGGAGTCTGGAGCCCAGGACCCCCACTCCTAGGATCCGAGAGTGGGGAGAGGCCTGGGCTCTCTGGTTGGACCCCCTGCCTCCCAGCAGGTACAGCCCACTGGATGAGATCATTTCTCATAACAATCCCCTTCTTTTGCTCCGGAAACATAAACAAACAGTCACGGGGCAAGGGATTTTAACCCTTCTGACCAATTTTAACATTGGTGCTAGTGAAACTTCAGTTCTGTTTTAACTTTGGCGTGAGGGAGTCACACATGGTTTTCTTTAAAAAAAGAGAAGGAGGCTAGTCGAAGGCAAATTATGAGTCCTCCAGCTCCAGGAGGGAATGGCAAAGCCCTGGGGGTGGCAAGACAGGCCCCACTCAGTCCTGACTGGATTCTGGAGAAGGTAGCTGAGGGCAGGGCCCACGTCCCGGCCTGGGATCTTGGCTCTGAGAGGAGCAGGCTACTCACACTTGGAAAAGGTATTTCACTTTGCTATGGCTTAGTTTGCTTCTTTGCAAACCAGCAATCATAATCCCTACCTCACAGAGTGAAGCCATACATGACATAAAACCCGCGAAGCGCCCTGAACAGCAGATATTCAATTCAGTGAAGTGATAAACTCTGAGAAACAAAAGTATCAGACACTCAGGAGTTAGAGAGGAAAAGTAGCTGTGGCTTCTCTGTCTGGCAGAAAACGGGCTGGCCCTGGGATGCCTCACTCTGGGGGCGGGTGACACGGATGGATGGGTTCACACAAGGATCTCCCAGGACAGGACCTGAGCTGGGGGGCTGTTGGTGCTCAGGGTGTGGGGAACTCTCTTCCTCACTCTCATTCACAGGGCGGTCTTACCACTTCCTGTCTCTGGCCGCCTGGCTTTTGGTTAGGTTTCCTTGGCAACAGACTCAGGCAGAGATCTGTGTGTCGGAAGTTCACTGCAGAGTGTTCTGGGAACCCTGTTTGCTAAGTGATGAGGTAGAATTGGACACAAAGACAGGCTTGCCCTTGGTGGGTCTCACCAACTCTGTGGCTTTTCCCTCTGCACAGAGGGGTCATGGCACGTGGGCTGTCCCAGGACCTGGCCCGACTTCATGCAAGGTGGCTGTTTTTTGGCTTAAGGAAATGCCAGCAGTACCCAGCCATGAGCTGTTGTGAGCTGGCGGTGGTCCTAGAGTGAGCAGCTGACCAGGGTGACAGCTCACAACACCCACCCAGTACAGCGGGCAACTGCCTTCCTTCCAACTCAGTCATGTGGAAGATCGTCCCTAAACACCTGACACGGTCCTGCTACACGCTTGGACAGCAGCATGGTCTGCAGATGGCCTTTCTGTCTGGGACCTGGAGTCCTGGTATAGGAAGCCGGCTCCATGGGTTCTGAGCTTAGGGCTAGTGTGTCTGATTGTGGCCCCAACCATAGCTGTGCCACGTGACCACAGCACCCCCCCCCCGGTCCTTCTACTGGACAGCGGGAATCATGATCTCTGGGGCACCAGGTAAAGGAGCTGTGCACTGTGCACTCTGCTAGAGCCAGGCAGGCATGACGGGGAGCTCTGCTGCCCACCTCCTGCACCCCAGTGTTTCTCCTAGGAAAGAGGACAGACAGCCACGGGGGACTGCACTAGTTGGTGACAGTTAAGAGCTGCGTAATATAGCCTAGGACCAACATGAATGTAGCTGGGTTTATTTTATCACTTTCCTTCCCGGCCCTTCGTATTTACTTTCTATTTCTCTTTCAGTATACAGAGAGAACTCACTTTCCTACACACTTGGAGTTCACTGCGAAAAGAGCTTTGCTTAGGGCATTCCACACTCCAGGTTCTGTGTGGGGAATTGGGGGGGGGGGTGGAACTCACTAAACCAGCAATATGCTAGGCAAATGTGAAAGAGGGCAAGTGGCATGGGGTAGGGTTGCTAGCCTGTGGCTCCTGGTGGACTTCCCAGAGGAGCTCCTGCTTGAATGGTACTTTTTGTTGTTTTGTTTTGTTTTTTTTGAGACAGGGTCTCCCTTTGTAGTTCTGGCTGGCCCTGAGCTCAGTCTGTAGCCCAGGCAAGCCTCGGACTCAGCAATTCTCCTGCCTCTGCCTCCCAAGTGCTGGGATAACAGGCGTGAGCCACCACACCCTGCACTGTGGTATGTGGTATGTGGTATTAACTGCCGTTGGGCGTGAGTCACCACGCCCAGCATTGTATGTGGTTACCGGGATTGAACTCAGGGCCTTGTGCTTGTGAGGCAGGCACCGGAACCATTGAGCTAAATCTCCAGCCCTTGAATGGTATTTTTGAGACTCAGGTTGGGGACAGGAGCAGAGAAACCAGCCCTGGGCAAAAGGACAGCATGGAGTCCAACGGGAATGAGAAATAAGCTGTTTCTGACTTATCCACCTGACCTTAGCACCATGGAGCCTTTTTAGTATGCTTATTTTTGTTGTTGTTGTTGTTGTTGTTGTTGTTATTGTTAGATTTTTTGAGACAGGGTCTCATTTTGTAGTTCACTTTGTAGTTCACTCACTTTACGAGCTCACTATGTAGCCCAGGTAAGCCTTGAACTCACAGCAACCCTCCTACCTCTGCCTCCTGAGTGCTGGGATTACAGGCGTGAGCCACCTCGCCAGCTAGTGTGCTTTCTAAGTAGGCTGCTTTTCTTGCAGCAACTTTAAGAAAACAATCACAATGACTTATTAGCTCAAGGAGCAAGAGCCTTCTGATAGTGGACAGGACTCTCCCATGTGGCAGGCTCGCCCTGCTGGCCAGTCCGGCACCCTTAGTGGGGGGCCCTTAGTTAGGACACCTCAGGGCACATCCCGAGAAGCTCCTCCTCATTAGCAGTTCTACCTTCCAGGTGCCCAGCCCAGAGCATCTGGCCCTCCTGCCCTGGGGAACGAAGGTACTTACTTGTCCTGTGACTGGTGAACACCAGGGTCACAAGGAATTTGCGGGGAGGTTGGACTGTGGTTAATTTCCAGTCCTTGCAGAGATGTCAGAAGCAGCACCTTTGATTCCTAAACTAGAGCTTGCTATTTCCCTCACTGTAGACTCTTTAGCCTTCTCTCAATTTTATTTCTTCTAAAATAAGATGTAGTGATTTTTAAAGGCACAGGGAAGTGCAAAGAATTGAGCCAACACACACATACCCATTATCTGGATTCTATAAGTAACATTTTATAGCACTTCCTTCCATCATACCTATCTCTCAATTCCTCTATCTGCCCACACGTCTACCTTAAGTAATTAGTTCTTTACATTTTTGGTGCTGGGGATTGAACCCAGGGCCTTCACACTGAGCTATGTTCCCAGCCTTTTTCTTTAACTTTTAATTTTGGGACAAGGTCTTACTAACTAGGGTGTGGTACTGGGCTTGAATTTGTGATCTCCCTGCCTCAGCCTTGAAGAGTGCTAGGGCGTAGGTGTGCGTCACCATGTCCAGGGCTCCTGGAGTTTTGGGCGTACTCTCGTACGTGTCAGCGGGCCCAGGATGAGTATGATTCTTCTCTCAGGTAAGATTTACACACAGTGCAGTGCGTGTCTCACATGTACCACCTGGTGACTGTAGAGTACGCACCCATGTGTAAGACATGCTCCTAGCAAGATAAAGCATCCACCTGCCTAGAGTTCTCTTATCCCCTTCCCAGTTGCTTATGTTGGTAACATATAACACGTCACTACACTGAGAGGCCCCGCGTTTGCAAAGGGTGATACATGTTTCGAACTCCCCAGCCCTCCCCGTACAGGCCCTGACTGTGGGGACAGGGCTTGTGTGGAGGTCAAGTGCAGATGGTTCTGGAATAAGATTCTGGAATAAGACTCGTTCTGGAATAAGGGAGGGACCCCAGGCTACACGGCTGAAGGGCACCAGAGGGAGTGGCCTGGCTGCTCCTGGGCCTGCACAGTTGTGCTCCAGGGCTTTACTGTGGGTCAGAAGAGTAGCTGTGTCACTCAGGACTTGGACCGGAGTGTGGAGTGGCCTGGGGAAGGGGCACCCAGGTTCTGCGTGCGATTGTATGTCCCTCGGTGGGTGCAGTCGTGGTGTGGTTCCCTCTGGGGCTGCACTGTGCTCCCTGCACCCCCAGCTTCGTGCACCCCCAAGCCCACTGCTTTGGCCTCCCTGCAGCATGGAGCATGCACATGTTTCAAGGAGGGGCCAGCAGGGAGGTCAGGGCTGGTGTTTGTCCAGTCACCTTGTATGTCAGGTACGGAAACATTTTTTTTTTTTTTTTTTTTGCTTTTGAGACAGGGTCTCGCTTTGTAGTTCAGGCTGGCCCTGAGCTCACTATGGTGCCCAGGCAAGCCGCCACGAACTCAGCAATCCTCTTCTCTCTGCCTCCAGAGTGCTGGGATTACAGGTGTGAGCCACCACGCCCGGCACTCGGAAACATTTTTATTTCAGTCTTGTAATAACCCACTTTATAAACGAGAAATCCTCTGCTCAGAGCTGGGGATGGGTTATCCCAGAGCACACCGGTGCTTGGCCAAACCCTGGCGAAAGGACATAGGTGCCGGACTCCTAGGCCAGGGCTTGTGTCAGCGTGCGCCCTGCCTCCTGCTGTGGGGACAGAAGGCGCCGCCCCTGGGCTCCAGGCGTCAAGGGGCTCGAAGTCACAGGGCAGGGCAACAGGCGAGAGCGTCAGCCAGCTCGGAGCACGACGGCAGCCCTGGCTCGTGGGCTGATTGGAGACATGAGAGCCCGCTGGGCAGCCCTGCGGGGGCGAGTGGAGGTGGGGGAGGCCTGGAACATCTGGCGGAACATCAAGCGCCAGGGAGACTGGTCTGCGATTCCAGCAGGGGTTTAACATATTTACACATTGACTCAGTCACATCATTACAATAAAAATTAAGAAGAAAAAGAAGGGATTTTCTTCATCTTTAAAAACGTTGCTTTCTGGTGTGAGGTAGGAAGCAGCATTCCGCAGATAACTGCGTGGGCAGAAAGAGCAAAAGCGTAAGTGCCTGGCACGTCAGGGACCATCTCAGCCTTTGCCCTCTCCTGGGCTGGACACACACGTGGGCCAGCCCTCTGGGCATTTCTGGAATCCCGTAGGATCCAGGACAGAGGGGCTCAGACGATTCCAGCTCTGTAAAAGGCAAGACTCCAGCCGGGCGTGGTGGCTTACAATTGTAATCCCAGCACTCGGGAGGCAGAGGCAGGAGGATTGCTGAGTTCGAGGCTTGCCTGGGCTACCTAGTGAGCTCAGGGCCAGCCTGAACTACAAAGCGAGACCTTGTCTCAAAAAAAAAAAAAAAAAAAAAGCAAGACTCCAAAGGGAGCCCAGGCTCCTGCCAGAGCCCTGAGCACTGGATGCCTCCCTCTTTCCTGGACGTGCCACTCCCTAATACCTGCCCCCCCCCCAGTTGGAGAGGCTTCGATGTCCTTCCTACTCTTGGTTTTGAAGGGCTCCCCACAAGCAAGATCTCTTCCTCCAACCTTGTGTTCAGCCCAGGTGATGGGGTTTATGGGAGCAGCAGGGAGCCAGGTTGCTCAGTGAGGATGTTTATTTATTCCACTTTTGCTGCAAGGAGAAGGGCCTCCTGGACTAGGTGTCATATTACCTCAGCCCCCTTCCTGCTCTGTGCCTTGGGAAAGCTGTTTTCCCACCCCAGTGATTCCCCTGTGAATAGAGAAAAGGGTTCCATTGTGGGGCCGACCCTTCAGCATACTGGGGAGTAAGGGATTCTGTCTAAGCTACAGCAACTGCTATGCAAATGGTTAAGTTCTGTTATTAATCCACCCAGCTTCTGAATCTCCAAGCATTTTCTCTTTGTCCTCTAGCTGTGAGTTAGACCAAGCGATTCTGCCTGTGTCTAATCCAAAGGGTTGTTAATGCTCTTGGAAATAAACACTCTTCTCTTGGAGAGAATATTCTTATTCTCTCCTAATCTGGCCTCCAGGAGCTGGGGTGAAGAGCAAGTGTGTTTGAAGTGCCATTTAAACCCAAGTCTCCCCACAGGAATAAGACAAGGGAAACGTCTGTAAGAGCTCTTTGTGAACCCTAAACACAAACAAATGTGGAAACTCATTAAATGGTATTAGTCATTTATTTATTCATTCAGTTGCACACTGATTCACTCAAGAAATGTTTATGGAGACCTTATGGGCCAGGCAAGTCCTTGTGGTTGGGATCCTGCTGTGAACTAGGCTGGCGGTGTCCGTGCGGGCAGATGGACAGTGCACAGTCACACAGATAGATTCATAGGTCAGTTTCAAAGGGTGACAAGTTCCATGAAGAAAATAACAAAGGGAGATGCAACGGGGAGCACTGGGGTGTGTTTCGATTGAGACTTAGGGCAGTGAGGCAGGAAGGAGCCAGCTGCGTGGAGACGGGGAAAAAGAGCCTTCCAGGAAGAGGGAGTAGCTGGGGACTAGCGCCGTAGGACAACCTGGGCTGGAGAGCAAGCTGGGGTGGAGGTGACGCCCGCTGTGGGGCGCAGGAGACGGAGGAGACTGAAGAAAATTGGGTCAGATCACATCGTTCTTCGGGATCATTGCAAGGAATTTGGGTTTTATTTTGAAAAAGCATTGCAAGTCTGGGAGAAGTCGGATTGGTGGAGCACAGGGTATTTTTAGGGCAGCAAACACATTGTTTTTGATTATCTGATAGTGGTGGATACAGTCACTATGTACTTGTCAAAAAAACCCATAGAACATTGAAATACAGAGTAAACCTTGAAGGTCAGTGGAAGACTTCAGCTAAATATATGTCCCTAAGGTTTATCAATTGAAACGATGTAATATTAACCCAAGATGCTCATGGTAGGGGGAATTGTGTGTGTGGAAGGGGCACTTTGTATTATCTAATTTTTTTATAAACTAAAAGCTTCTCTGAACACTAAGGTATATTAAAAGTTTAAAAAATTCTTAAAGGGCAATGCAAAATGCTTGAGAATTTTATGTAGGTCAACGTCATGATCTAAACTTACATTTTCGAAACGAATTACGGAGGCCTATGTGGAAGAGCACAGGAGTGGTAGTGATTGGATGGTGGGCCAAGATGCGAGAAATTCATGAGGCTGTGCTATTTTCAGGGGTTGAAGTGAGCTGAAGTCACTGATACCCTGGATGAGCTGGCACGCACTCGTGGGCCACCCGCTTCTGAGCTGTCCCCAAGGGTGATTGATTTAGTCCAAGAGCAGGGCCTGTGTGCTCACTGTCAGTGCGATAACGAATTTGTAGACGGGAGAAGCTGCCTGTAGAGAGGTAGATGCTACCTACCCTGCTGCTGAGCCCCGACCTTGCCGCACAGGTGTGAGAACCAACCCAGGCTTCCGAGGGCTCCCTCCTGATGCCCTCATGCTGGGGTTCACAGTTGACTGATGTCAGCGACAACGACCTAAACACAGAAGTTTGGCAAAGAAGCACATTTAATTGGGGTGAAACCCAGAGAATTATTAGAGGTTAAGCGAATGGTGGGAAATAAATCAGAAGTCACCAGGCAGTTCAGGGTTGGAGGTGTGGATCTGGGAGCTGGGGATAAGCTGGCGGCCATGCACTAATGAGGGAACACTACCTTAAAAGGATGCAGTCCCTAAACCGGCAAGTTGACAGGAAAGAAAACCCAAGAGAGCACAGCATGGTCTACAGTGAAGGCCTTGGGCTGAACCCGGCTATTGCTGTGGGTCAGGAGGAGAGGAGCCTTTGGAGCGGGAGTCGTGAGACCACCAACTCCTGAGCTCACGGGCTTGGATGTGCCCTTGGTAAACTTAGGGGCTTCTCTGGCATCCATGAAGGCATATAATCAAACTGAGTCTGGGCCTTGGCTTTGCCTCTTTGTGGAAAATCCCCACTGGGTGGAGCCTTTATTGTCACTGTGTCGTGGCATTGCATTTCTAGTTGAGATTGTTGGGTCTTATTCTGCACTGTGGTAACATAGTTGTGAGGATGAACTTTTGCTTTTGGCTTCTCAGTCTACTCACTTGCTCCTGCAAACAAGTTACATTTTTATTTTCTTTTTTGAGACAGTGTTTCACATTCTAGTTCAGGCTGGGCCTGAACTCACTATGTAGCCCAGGCTAGCCTCGAACTCACAGCAATCCTCCTGTCTCTGCCTCCCGAGTGCTGGGATTACAGGTGTGAGCCACCACTCTCAGGATTGATGTGTGTGGTTCCAGGGATCAAACTCAGGACCTTAAGCTTACCAGGCAGATGCCGGAACCACTGAGCTAAATCCCCAGCCCAACAAGTTACTTCTGTATTAAAGAGGGAGGTTAACAGGAGAAAATACAGGCAGTTCGTGAAGCACCAGAACAGCTTATTGGATGGAAAATAGAAAGCTGAGCTCCACAGGCTGGAAGGGTCCAGGGGGGTCATCTTCTCCGGGACAGGGTTCCTCCTGGTGCCCATGTCCAGGGCATGCAGAGCACCGTCTGTAGATGCCAGCTGTGCTTATAGAGGGTCGTGTGTGCACTTATGTGTGAGTGTGTGTGTGTGTGTACAGTAGAGAAGAGCCCGGGAAGACAAACTGGACTAGCTTTCATGCTAAGGAAAAATTACAATGATGATCAAAGAGGCGGGGGCCATTTTCCTCCTGCGCCTTGGAAGCTGTTAGCAGCGCCCTCTGCTGTCTCATCTCAGTAACTCTGCAGCAGGAGCACCTGAATCTGTTTGGCAGATACAGGGACTCATATTGTGCCAGGGCTGGGGGTTGAGCTTGCAGTGGCCGGCAGCTCAGGTATAGGAGAATTTCGTCCTTCCTGTACTTGCCGGGTCAGGCCTGGACTAAATTCCTCTTCTGAGTGTGAAAAGAACAGATCATCCACAAGCAGATCCCTTCACCAACCTCGTGAGCCCTGACAGGAGAGGCCGGCCGCCGTGGGCTTGAGGGCAGAGCCGCGGCCCACTGAGATAGCCACCATGCGGCACTGAGCTGAGCCCAGCTGCACTGGCCTGGGGGGCCTCAGAAGCAATGCTGAGTGATGTGCTACTCCCTGCGCTTCAGCCATTCCCTGCCTCTGTAGGCTCAGCCCACAATGTCTCACTGTCCCCAGTGCTGGCTGACAAAGGCACCTTGTGTGACCATGGGCTGGCTCCCCCACAGTGGCTGACCCCACCGCCTGGAGTGGAATTTCCAGGGCTTCTTACAAGCTGTACCTCCACCCTCGTTAAAGCCCCCAGAAGGCCCAGAAGCATTTGGTGGGGAGTGGCAGAAAGCACTCTGTTGTTTAGAAGAGAAGGCGACACAGAGATTCCAGCCTTGAGTAGGAACGACGCACAGAGGCTGCGCTCAGGGGAGATGTGTGGGATGCTCTCTGGGGGGGCGGATGGGTTAAATGTCACCTTGAGATTAGGCTCTCAGGGGACGGGCGTGGGAAAGGCACTCGGATTGCATGTGCATGGGGCCTAGAAGTGTGGCATCCTGTAGGCTGTGCCTTCCAGCACAGTTATGTAAGTCCTGTCACTGGTCTCATGCCCTGTGTACCATCTGCCTTCTCCACGGGAGCATGCTTGGCCCACAAAAGGGGCTGCCAGGGTGGGGGCACCTGCCACATCTCAGGGGGTCGGGCTGGGGCCTGTGAGTCTGTATTTCTAGCAGTTGCAGTGACTGCTGGCTGGGGGACCAGGCTTGAGAACCACGGCCCTCTATCAACTACCAAAAGCTACTCTGTCGCCGTGGGGGAATTCAGCACAGGAAGGCCATGTGACGTGGTGGAAGAGCCTGGACTCTGCACTCGGTGGAGCTTGAGGAGACTCCAGGCTGGCTAACTTGCTGGCCGTGTGATCTTGGGGAGTTGTTTGGCTTTGCTGAGACTCCAGGCCACCAAGCATAGCATGCAGTAATAGGTGCTCAATAAACTCTGAGCCGTGGCTTTCCCCACCCGCGAGGGAGGTGTGAGAGCTCACCCTGTGTCTTAGCAGGATGTTGTGTGGAAAGTTCCCAGCATGTGCTGAGTCTCTGTAGGTTCCGAGCGATACTTGTTACCTTCCTGACCTGCTGGCCGCCTCCGTGCGGGGCAGGGAAGGCAGAGGCCCGCCGAGGCTCCGTGGCTCTGCAGAGGGCCCGCCTTCCTTGTCCCTGCCAGCCCAGCAGATGGGCGACTTAGTTCCCAGACTGCGCTCCCGCCCTGACAGCCCCCTTTTTGGACTGATTCTCTTCACGTGGAGAAGTCAGATGGCTCTGGTTGGGAGTCTTCAAGTGGCTCCGTGCCAGGCTGGGCTCACTGGCTCAGGGTCACCTGTCCAGAGCAGGTGGTGAAGGCAGAGACCGACCTGCATCATCCCCTCTTCCGGGCGGGCCGTGAGTAGGGGCTGCCTGGGTGTGAGGCGGGAGCGTTGCTGCACTCTCTGCTGCACCGACCCGGCCCGGCCCTGCACTGTCCGGAGACGTCTGGTGTGGCGGGCCTGGCTGGGTGGCCACCTGCGGGCCGTGCGCAGGAAGTCACGGGTGCGGTGAGTGACGGCCCCTCCGCTGCTTGCCCAGGAGGGAGGCCGGCTGCTTCCTGGCCGGAGGGGGTGCGGGGCTTGCTAGGACCTCCTGCTGGGGCCAGGCGGGAGCAGAAGCGGCCCGCTTAGGAGGGGGTCCAGGTCCCAGGTCCCAGGGACCCACTTCACACCACAGGGCTCGGAACGAGGCAGTTTTGGGGTCAGTGGTCAGAGAGCTCTGGTCCTGGGATTGCTGCCTGAGGGCCCAGGCTCGTCCTTGGGACTGGGGAGGCAGAAGAAGGGGAGGGAAGGAAGGAGAGGCCGGCAAGGGGCACAGGAGGCTCAGCTGCCAGCCAGACCCCTCTTCCCACCATGGCACGAGGCATGCACGTCTCTGCCACCCTTGGGCCCCTGGAGATCTCTCTGCTCGTCTACCAGTCTCTCCCTCGTGCTCCATCAGGGTGCTGAGACTCAGTCGGCGTCGGTTCTGCCTCCAGACTGGCCCCTTCCGGCGTAGTCAGTGTCTGTAACATGGGCTGTCAGGACGACACAAGGGAGCACGGCAAAGAGCGGAGGAGGCTCCTGGAGGTCGCGGGGACGCATAGGGGGAGCCACCCAAAGTGCCGGCCCTCTCCCGGAGCCCAGACCAGGCCCTGCAGCCCGGGGGGCCCCTGTCCTCTCTGTTCTTCCCCATCTTCCCTGTGAGAAGAGACTGAGGCCCTTTTCCTTCTGTCTGTCCCTTTTACCTGCAGCTCACTGCAGGTCCGCACTCGGGGGACACGTCCCTGTGGGCTCAAAAGCTATCCGGGACCTGCTGGTCTCTTACTCCTCCTGCATGGGGCTCAGCCCTAGCACTGACCATCCGCTTCTTTCCTGAGCATGTTTGCTGTGGGCTGGATCACGGCCCCCGTTATCTCCTTTACATGGTGGCTCCCCAAAAGTGAGTGGAAGGGTCCCTTGGCTAAAGCGGCACCTCCAGGACCCAGATCCCGGTGTCTGTGGCTCCAAGTCCTGAGCTCTGCTGTGTAACAACGTTTACAACTCTAAACACCCATCATGTGGTGATGCACGCACAGCCTCTCAGTCTCTGCTGGACTATAATTACCTACAGCAGTTATTTTCTTTGATTTAATCCACAAACCATTTTAGAATTACAGTCTTGCATGGACACTCACACACAGAGAGTAAGGCTGAATTGTTCTGGCAGAGCCAGGCCGTGAGCTTGAGGCCCGCCCTCTGCCTATGTCTTCCTTGTTGATGGGATCCCAGCTTGGCACACAGGCTGTGGAGGGGGGAGGGGCAGAAGAGAAGGAAGTGGGGGGAGGAAGCGAGGGCCATGGTGTGCATTTAGCTGGAGTGATCCTGGAGGGCTTCTTCCTTCTCCGTAGCTGCTCTGGGCTCCTCTGCTCCCTGCCACAGCCCCCGGCTCCACAGCCACCAAGGGACCTGCCTCCATCTGGACCCAGGAGTATTTTTTGAGCCACAAATCTTGGGTGAGACCATCCACCCGGTCCCTCCAGACTGTGGCTGACAATACTGTCCGCTCACACAGCCGTCTCCCCAGGAGCTGTGAGGGACCTTGGGTTCATCCTCCATATCATGAAAATCTGACACACAGAGAACCTCAGAAGATGGTTTTGCATAAATAAAAGAACAACATAACAGCTATTTATCAAGACTTGTATTTGCATTGTCTATTTGGGCTGGGAAACATTCCTACCCTGGAGATGTTTTCTGATATTAAAACAGCTCAGCGTAAATGGCCCCCTGCCCCTCTCCATGGGGAGAAGGTGTCCATGGAGGCAAAGCACATCGACAGCTCTGAGGCTTGAAGTGTGGTCAGAGGGGAGCTTGCAATCGAGGTGGACTGAGTCCTCTTTCTGGGTTTCTATCGAAATCAAGACACGTCCCTGTCAGCCTCGTAACAAGACGAGATTGCCCAGGGTCTGCCAGCCACCTGCAAGGGTCTCAGCGCGGAAGCACTCCTAGCAGATGGGAGTGCTGAGCGCAGGTTGGCAGCAGCAGGCAGACCCGGGGGGAGCACCTGCACTTGTCACGCCCAGAGCTGCCAGGGCCAGGCTTGCACACTGGACGGAATTCGCTCACAGGACTGGTGGTGACTGCACCATGATGCAGATGCTGGGGTCTGCCTGCTCGGGCCTCACCTCTGTCTTCTTAGCCTCCGTGTGCCCGGCAGGTGTGGCCTAGCGCAGCAGTGAGGTGGCCACCACCAGGCTGCTCTCCTTTTGGGGAGCTGGAGATGGACGAGCCCTGTTGCAAAGCAAAGTGGCAGTAAGTTGGGGCCTGTTTCAGTCTTGCACCTGTGTGAGAAAAATTCCAACAGATAACTCCAGAGTCCATCCCAGCCCCAGATGAGGAAAGCCTAGGTCACCGGGTGAGAATGAGGAATGCGCAGAATCCATGGACACCCGAAAGGGTTCAGGGAGGGAGCTAGATGAGGAGCCAGGCTAAACATCCACATGAGTGTACGGTGAGAAATCAGAATCGATGCGCATTGGTGTGCTCAAGCTGGCCCACGCGTGGGCTGAAAGTCCAGTTAGTGTCGAGAGCCAGCTTTTCTTTTTAGATAAAAAAAAGGAACTGAGTAGATCAGAATGCACTAGGGTCTTAGCAAATTCAGACTTTATATGATTTTTTCATAGTTTACTCTCATAGTATGGGAATTTTTCCATGATACTGTTTTAGTTCCCGATATGTACTTATAAGTTTATAAACATGTATATGTATGTCCTACGAAGATTTGTGTGGTGTGTAATCTGATGTGAGATGTAAATTCTTACTGTAAGTGAAGCTTTCAAGAGTTTCAAGAATAGTATGCTCCAAGGCTGGGAATTTAGCTCAGTGGCACTATGGCTACTTTGCAAGCACTAGGGCCTGAGTTCGATCCCCAGTACTGTCAAAAAGAAAATAAAAATTAGTATGTTC
>PVIC010013852.1:0-14425 GCA_004025085.1 Thryonomys swinderianus | reverse complement strand
CACAGTAACATAATACACAGTAACATAATACTTTGGAGGTAAACCTCCAAAGATGCAAATAAATAAAAATGTCCAAGACACAGACTGTGGCCATGATGTAACTAAATGGGAATTTTCTAATAAAAAATATCAAGCACAAGACTAAAACTTGGAAATTTAACTATATGAAATTAACAGTAACAATAGCAATTTTCGAAAGAAGTGGGTTTAAACTGAAAATTGCAATTGCAAATACAGACTTTTTAAAAAATAACATCATCTTTTATAATTCATGGGTTGTGGCCAAGGCTTTTATGATTTAAATATGAAGTGTTCTTCAAAGATGGAGGCACTGGGAGCTCTGAGTGTGTTCAGAGGTGGGTCTTTGAGAGGTGATTGGATCACTGGAGCACTGACCTCATCAATGGAGTAGTCCATTGGCAGGTTTGTAGCCAATGAGCTATTAGGAGGTGGGACTTACTGGGAATAAATAGGTGATTGGAAGGTATGGCATGGCTTGGTGGGGATATTGTGTCTCCTCCCCCTCTCCTTTAGTCCCCCCACCCCCCGCAGTGCTTCCTGGCTGCTATGAGTATCTTTAAGTATCTTTCCTCTGCCATGAGTTTCTGTCATGATGTTTCTGACTTGGATGCTGAATACTTTGAAACTTTGAGCCAAATTAAACTGCTACCTCTTTAAGTCGTGAGTCTCAGGTATTTTGCTCCAGCAGTGGGAAAGGAATCAAGGGTCATCCTGAAATGCCATGCTGGGGCTCATTTCAGGGAAATGGGGAAGCCACAAAGGTGCGAAATGTTTTGCTCAGGGCTGAGTGTTGGGCAGCTCGTCTGTTGCCATTTCTCCCAATCAGACAGGGCAGTGTGAGTGTCCCTGGTATAGTTTTGTGCCTTCTCTCCACAGGGACATTTGCCAGGGCCTCTGAACACTGGCTCAAGAGGATGCCCTGGGCCCTGTGGACCCTTGCACAGCGGGTGCACACGCCTTTCCTGAGTTTATCCGGATCCCTCTCAGAGGCTGTGGGAGCTGGGGGAACCTGGGGGTTGCTGAGCGAACCCTACCACGCATCTAGGGACCGAATCTCCTCGGGGTGCTGGCATGCAGCAGCAGTGGGGCCCATCTTGTGACTCCTGGAGCCTGTCTTCGGGGTGGGTGACACTGAGCCACTTCTGCTCCTGGGCCAGCTCTGCGGCCACTTGTCCCTAGATCTGTGACCTGATATCCTTCCTTCTGCAGTCCTGGGTGGGACCGAGTGTTTCTCCTGTGATATTGTGCAGATGAGTCTTGGGGGGTCCTGCCATGCCATCTGACTCCATTCCCCCATGCAGATGTCCCTATGCTGTGCCAAGCCCCTGCCAAGCTCTGGGAACACAAAGGTAATGGGCTTCCTCCCCAAGGGAACAGGAGAGGGGAAGAAACAAGTCAGGTATAAAACCAGCTCCAGCACCATGGGCTTACTGGGCCAGAAGGGAAACTGAGGCCTGCATGAAATGCAGGAACAGATGCTGCCCATCTCCCTACCCCACCCTTCGGCCCACAGAAAGAACCTTTCTGGAGACGCTTATGGGGGAGGAGGAGAGCCTCCCATGGCTCCTCTCTTTCCTGTCACCCACCCACTCTTCAGTGCACCCCTGGGCCGCAGTGACTCCACTGTAAACTCACCTCTGAGCTCAGACGCGACAGCTCCCGCTCCCTCTCCCTACCTGGGCAGTGACCCTGCGGAGGAATGTGAGAAGGAAATGGGTCTCATCCCTGCGTCTGGCCTGCTCTTTGACCTTTCTGGGCCAGCGAGGGCAGGGGGCGCCAACAGCTGCTCAATGAGGAGAGCGGAAGTGAGGAGGGAGGGGTGGGCGGGGAGAAGGGGGGAAGCCGCGGGAAGAGGAGAGCAAGCGTAGAAGTCTGCAGACCCCTCCGGTGGGAAGCAGCTGCCCACTCGCTAGGTCTGCCCTCCCTGGCTCTGGATGCCAGGGGCGGGGGCTCAGCCCTGCCCGTCTTTGGGGTGCAGCATCCTGGGATGTGATGAGAGGGGGAGGAGCTGCCTTCCAGCTCAAGTGCTATTTGGGCAAGGAGACACAGTGGGGTGAACGCCTCCATGGCATTGCGGAAAGCCGCTCTCCCAGAGCTTTCTGGATGGAGCAGGTCCTCCGACGCTTCAGCCAGGATGAGCACGCTGCCCCCAGCCTGCCTGGCAGGAGCCTGCTGTGTTCCCAGGAGGCCATGCTGAAGCCCAAGCTGTCCTGTGGATCAGCAGGGGCAAAGAGATCTGACGAGGGTTGGGCAAGCATTGGCAGGGCTTGGGGCCGAGCAGGGAAGTTGGGCAGGGGACGGTGTCTCGGGCGCGGCCTCCGGAGCCAAGCAGAGCCATGTGACGTGGCCCTGTGTTTTCAATTACTCTCCCTGCCTTTCCTGCCTTGTGCCAGGCCTGGGGCTGGCAGCCGCTCCAGGGCCCTGCCTGACTTCTCTACTGCAGCCCTTCGCGGGTCGCTCTGCCTCTCTGCCTCTCTGCCTCTCTGCCTTCTGGTGACGAGACTTGTTCTGAAAACCTTCTCTGCTCCAAGGCTGGGGCCCAGCCCTGTGAGCACCGAAGGGCGGCTGCCTCTGGGAAAGCTGATTCTAAACCCCTAACGGCGCTCAGCAGACTCACCCGGAAGTGGTCACGGATTGGCCGCTTCCGTGGAAGAGCTGTCCCTCTGCGTGCCCAAGTCCCCTCCGCAGCTCTTCCCGAAGGTCCCGCTCCATCCTGTCCTGAAAGACGCCCTGAGTGACCTGCCCAGGCAGGAAGAAGCCGGAAGAGAAAGGGAGTTGGGTTTGCGTTCAGGAACCCGTGGGGGTGGGGGAGGTGCCAGTGCCGCACCAGGCCGGGCTGCACGGACACGAGGTCCTGGCCCCAGAGAGGGTGGGACGAGGAGAGTTCAAGCTTCGACCCAGGATCACGCTCCTCTCGTAGGATAAACAACATCCAAAAATTCTGTTGGCCTCAGACGTCATTGTTTTCCAGGCCTTATGCCAGCTGCCTCCGAGAGAAGAGCCACTATTCCATTGTTTTTAAAGCCAAGCGGTCCATTGGCTTATGCAACCGGGTAGTGTGTCTTCCGGCCCGGCTGCATCTCGGTGCTCGTGCAGTAACATCTAGACTCTGGACTCTGACCCGTCACACTTCCCCTCTGTTCCCCTTTTGTGCTCACTTCTTCTTTCTCCCCAGCCCTGTGAACACGAGCCCCACCAGGCTGCCCTCTCCGTATATTGGACCTCAGCAGCTCGTATTCGTAGTCCACCCCAGTGTTCAGCGCCAGGAAAGGCTTTTCGCACAGAATGGACTGTCTTTCAAGTTTTCCAATGGCAAGTGGACACTAGTCAGCGATAACGTGCGCACGCACGCGCACACACACACACACAGACACACACACACAGAGGCACAATTCCTTCCCCCAGGATCTAGGAGGCTGTAAAATGTCCTAGCGAGCTGACCAAGATGGAAGGAGTGTGGGCCACACAAACATCTGTAGGGACCCTGGGCACGGGCACGACTGCCTGAGCATTTAAGTGCGCAGAGTGTTGGGAGCACGGGCTGTGTGGCTGCCAGGGGACCCCTGAAAACCAAAGCACCGAAGAAGAAAACTGCCTCCACAGAGGGGCTCTGTGCAGCCCGGTCTGGTCCGGCACTGGCACCTGCTTCCTGACCCCTCCGGCATGCACGCTGTGCCCTCCGAAGATGAGGTCACTGCCCCAGATCGGCAAAGGTGGAAGAGAACAACAGAGCTAAGGCGCTGGAGGGGAGGAGACCCTGGCAGGGGCTGGAGGGGCGGTGAGGGCAGAGGGTGCAAGGAAGGGAGGAGCTGCAAGTGACAGGACCTGGAGGCAACACCAGGTTGGAGGATGGAGTGAGCGTAATGGAGATTCAGCAGAGGGACAGGTTGTGGCTACCAGTGATGGGGACGGTCGTCAGTGACAGCCCAGAGCCAGGGCAGAGGGCCCAGGCTCCAGAGCCCATTACTGCTTTAATTTTTGCCTTCACTGACTCCTAGCTGTGTGATTTTTTGAGAGGAGTGGGGTTAGTATTGGCCATGCAGTCAGGCTGACCTGGGGATCAAAGTGAAGCTGTGGGGTCCTGCGTGGGGACAGTCTGTGTGACCTCAGCCTAGAGAATTTGGTCCTGGGATCGAGGATGGGGTGGGACTCGTGCAGCAGCTGTGACAGCAGTGTGTGTCCATGGGCAGGGCAAGTACAATGCTTTGGCCGAGCCTGTGGCAGGCTCTGTGCGGGCCTGGCCTTCCCCAAACTCTCCTGAAGCCTGGGCGGGGGGTATTAGCGCGACCCCAGCCGCTCAGGTCCTGGGCTCTTGTCTGTGAAGGGAGAACTTGAAATAGCACTGTCCTGAGTTTCTGAGGTCCCCGTAGAGCCAAGTGGGCCACAGGCAGGAGTAAGGCAGCCGCACAAGTAGGGCACAGTCTTCCCTGTCTCCCTCTGCTCTCCAGCCCAAGCTCCTCATGAGCTTTATTTGAAGGGCTTCTAAGTTGAAACACCTCAAAGTGCTGGATGCCGTGAGTCCTATACTCGTTCTCTGCTAACTGCAGGCTCTTCTCCCAGTGTACTGAGTTTATGCTCCCCTCCCCATGCCTCAGTTTCCCTATCTACAGCATGAGGCCTTGGATAAAAGACACGCTTGGTCCCCGTGAGTCCTGAGTTCACCTTGAGTAACTGAGTCCCATGGGCAGCAGATCAGAAGGCTCGTGACCCTTGGGATGCCCTGCCCACCTGTCCTGCTTCCCGGGCACCAGCACCCGGCCCTAGTTCCCGGGCTAGTCCTGCCCTGCTCACTAGCAGCGAGTCACGTTGCTTCTTCCCATTTCCTCTCTCCTCCAGGAACCCATGAAGTGGTGGCTAAGCCCAGTTCAGTTGCCACCCGTCTGCCGAGGGCCAGAGACCAGGAGAGGAAGAAGGGCGGCTTTACTTCCTCTCTGAGGATGGAACCTCACAGCCGTTCTGCAAAGAGCCGAAAATCTACCAAGTTCCGGTCCATCTCCCGCTCCCTGATCCTCTGTAACGCCAGGACAGGGGATGACGGTTCCAGCCCTGATGAAAAGTACCCTGAGCCCTTTGAGATTCTGCTGGCTCAGGGCGAGGAGGGGAGTTTCCACTCTGCGGTGCAGCTGGCAGACACATCGGAGGCCGCACTGGCCTCAGAGGCTGCTCAGCTCCAAGCAGCCGGGAGCGACCGAGGCAAGAGCTGTAGGAGGATGTTCTTCATGAAGGTATGCTCACGCTTTGCCGGCCAGCAGAGCCTCTGGTTCAGGCTGTCAAAGTCTTTAAATCCGTGTGTGCAAAGGTCCGTGTGAAGCCAAGGACTTCTCATTCTGAACAACAGTAAGGAAAAGTTGAGGCAGAGCCTCCTGGAATGGTAACAATGAGCATGGCAGTGAGTCAGGCTCAGTCAACTCTCTTGCTTGAGAAATACTACAAAGCACCATGTCAGTCCAGGGCACACTGACCCTGGATCCTTGCTGGGACATGCTGGGTGCAGGGATCCATACACTGGGAAGCTCTCACCTGTGGGGAGGAGCAATGTACCCATGACGGGATGTCAGTTCACACCTGTCCTGAGTGCTCTGCTCTGTGAGTGCCACCTGGAACCTTCTGCAGGATCCCTGTGCCAGCCTCAACCTGGGCGTGTGTGTGATAGGTGATGAGTGAAACTATAAACTGGAGAAAGGGGGTGAAGTAGTGTTTGGGGATGCGCCAGAATTGAGTGTTTTCTTTTCCGTTGGAGCATATTTTTATTCTTGTCACTGAAATGACACCTACATCACAGGGTCCTGTGGGATCCAGGCTGAGTATAGGATTTTACTCTTCAGTTGTTCCCTGCTGAGCCCATGCTTTGTGCCTTCTGTGGAAGAGGGAGGGGTCTTCAGACCCAAGACCTGCGAGAGCGCTGTGCACTCAGGGTTCCCTGGGGCCTCCACTGGGGCCCTTAGGTGGTCAAGTGACTGTGATCAGCAGTTGGTCCTGGGAAAGAAAGGGCCAAGGACTTTTGAGCACCTGTCCTCCTTCAGGAAGAGGCTGCCAAATGCCACATAAATGGCATCAGGTAACATTGTATGGCACACAGAGGGGAGGCCCCCTGATCATCAGAGCCAAACACCAGGATTCCCTGAAAATAAGACCTAGCCAGAAAATACAAATTGGCCTTGAAATCTAGAGATCCACAGTACCAGCCTCAATCGGCCCGTCCTGGCTGTCCCTGCCCTCACTGTACTCTTGCTCAGTGGCCGCTCTGTGAAGCAGAAAAGGCCAGGCCAGGCCTATGAGGCAGGCATTTTTGAGCTCTGGTTTTCAAGCTTCATTATTTTCCAGCTAGGTCTCAGATGGGGCAAACAGAGCAGCATCTGTAGGGACAGCCAGGCCTCTCTGTCCCCCATGGTGTAACCCCTATGGACACAGACTGGATTCACCTAGGGGAGCAGGAGAAGCCGGCATCTGCATGGGTCTGGGAGAGGCTGGATGAATGAGGACAAGAATGCGCCCAGAGGAGAGCACAGAGAAAGGAAGCCCCACAGGTATTTCAAGATCCCAGGTAGCGCTTGTGTGGCCTTGCATTTCCTGAGTCCCTACAAGGCTCCAGAAACTGAGGATCCGAACCCGCCCCACACGGAGCTTGCACACAGTATGTAACAAATGCTCTGCAGGAGGGGGTGGGGCAGCAATGCCCAGAGTAGGAGCACACACTTCTGGGGTGCTGTCTTTGCACCCTTCTCACAAGGCTGAGCCAAGCAGACCCAACCCTGCCCTCAGTGCCTTCTGTCCTGGCCGAGGGCACAGACCTAGGGACAAAGCAAATGACAGCAGGCTGGAGACTCCCTGAGGAGGAGGGACGGATGCCGTGGGGTGACATGACCAGACCTGTTTTGGAAGGAGCGAGAATGGGGAGCAGGGGCTGCGGTGAGGACCAGGGCTGAACCAGAGGCACTGGGTGTGGGGTCCGGTTTCCAGGCGAGGCCAGCGGAGGAGTGAGAGAGGGCCGCAGAGCGAAGGCAGGAGGGGCGCCGGCTCCCTGGACTCTTGGGGGAGGACGTGGGTGTCCAGCAGGCGCTGGCAGGGGCCTGGAAGGTGGGCTTTTCCTGCTTGACACAGGCTTTTATGAGCGGCGGTGGCTGCGAGGAGTCCTGGTGGAGGGAACCGCTGGAGCAGAGGCGGGGCCCGAGGCTGGCACAGTGGAAGAGAGACAGTCAGCTATTGGTGTTTTGGGGGACACCATGGCGCAGGGCTGAAGGGTTGAATTCCTTTCTCTGACGATCTGGCTTGGGGTCCAACTCCTGTCCATGTGACCCCGGACGATTTACTTTGCCTTTCTGAGCCACACTTTTCTGACCTCCTAAATTGAGAATGTTAATAACAGCCTAGACCTCATTTAGGTTTCGTGAAGATAAAGTTGTGATAGCCACCCACCCCAGGACAAGCCACATAGTGACTGATTCTATGTGAGCAAACATGACAGATGTGATTATTTCTGTTTTTAAGTATCCAGGTGCTGGTTCTAAATTATTCATGAGATCAGTAGCCCTCACCGAGTCCCTAAGGATGGAGATGGGGCCGAGAGGTGGCTCCTGCAGTGGCCAGGGTGGGGGCAGATGTGTCAGGATGCGCACTGATCTCGGGAGGGGCGTCCTCGGTGGTGGCTGTGGGAGGCAGGCTGTCCAGGTCCAGGAGAGCGGTGGTTGTGTGACAGGCCTGTGCCCGGGCTGGAGGTGAGGTAGACTCACTGCGACTTGGGTCCCCAGGTCTTTCATTCCTTTGAAAGCAGCAGGTGATTCCGAAAGGCCCACTAGTGAACTGTGACAGGCAGGGTCCTGGTGTTCGAAGAGACCTCTTGGTCAAGACCCCCCCCCCCGCCCCGTTTCCGGCAGGGCCTCTGGATCCCTGCCCAGCTGTTACCCTCCTCACCCCAATGCGGACAGCCTTGCAGTCGGGCGTGACTCAGTTGGCCCAGACAGACTCAGCAGTCTCCAGCACTGCCATGGTTACATGGTTTCAAAACAACATCTGGAGTGAGGCCCTGTGACATCAGCCTGTCTTCTAGAAACGCCTCACTTGAAAGCGACAGAAGAGGAAGTTGTACAAACATTCAGCTTGAAAAGAAAAGGCCTCATAGGGTGAGCGAGTGGTGCTGGGCCAGTGCTACGGATGGACATGGACGGGGAGCCCGAAGCCTGAGCCTGAGGCCCCAACAGGCTTTCCCAGGGGCAGGGGCTTCGATCCTAGGTGCGACCCGCCTGGCAGACAGCTAGAAGCCAAGCTTCCGAACAGTGACCACACATGGGAAAGGAGGAAATAAACTGCCTCCCAGCCTTCCTCAACTGGAAAGAGGAGTTTAAACGCCCTTTAAGCCAAAACTCGAGACGAGGGCAAGGAGACCCAGCCGAACAGAATGGTGCCCCTTCCTCTCTTCCTCCTCTGCAGGTCTCTCAGTCTCTGCAGACCCTGAAAAGCACCTGTTCTGAGGAGCTGTGCTCTAGGTATAAACAAGTCTGATGCTGCACTTGCAGGGAGCTTGCTGTCCAGAGAAGCATAATTAATTAAGCCCGCCTTCCCCAAACTGTATGCTTGTCATTCAGTCTCATAAGGAGTGGTTCCACGCCGAGGTTCTGGGGCCTGGAATTATGCCCCGTCGGGAGACTCTCAGGCCATCAGCTGGCCTGCTCTCCGCTGCTGTAACAGAATACTGCAGATGGGGTAGTTTATGAAAAAGAGAAGGTCAGCTTTCTGCGGTGGCGCCCGGGAAGGCCGAGGACACGGCTTTTGTCCTGTGGCATGACAGGTGGGAAGCAAAGGAGCTAGTAGGCGAGGGCAGGTGCAGAGGAGGCAGGTGAGAGCGGCTGCCTGGGTTTACAGTCACCTCTCTCCTAGGCCTAAGCACCTGGGGGTGAACACACCTCCAAGCCAGCTCGGCTGCACTTGTGAACCCGGGGGACATGTTCCAGCCAATGCTGTGGCCTTGCCTGAGAGCACCGGGGCAGTGGGGGTGTTAGGATTTTAGCTCTTAGGCCTGGAGCTTGCCAGAGAGGGAAGCAGTGGGTTCGGCTAGATGACAGTGCAATCCGCGCATCCCAGAAACAGGCCACAGAGCTTGGGCCAAGATGCCCTTTCCCACCCCTGGAGGGGCCGGCAAGGTGGGCACAGGAGGTGCAGAGGGGAACAGCCTGGATCCTGCTCTTGCCTGTGCTCTTTCCTGGGGCCATGCCCTTGCCCGCAGCCAAACGCCACATGGATGGCTTACGGGGTCTCTTTCTGGTTTTACTCTTTGGATCCATCAGCCTTTCCTTCCCCCTACCCTTGTGCTAATAGCGCATAGTTTTACATACCGTAGCTGTATATAAGATTTTAAATGTCTGGCCATTTATGTACTCTAGGTTTGCTTTTCAAACTACCCTTGGATTTTCTGTCAGCATTTTTACTGGAATTGTATCAACTATAGATTCCCTTGAAGAGGACTGACATCTTCACAATAGGGAACCTTCTCACCCAATATGTAACACAGATCTCCCAAGACCGACCGTAGATTGGTTTGGTGTATTTTCAACATATCTGATGATTGCCTTTTTAAAATTATTAAAGCTCTGTTTCTCCTTTCCCAAATTTTATCTCCCCCTCCCCCTGCTATTTTCATGGTTTGGGGCTATAGGGCGATGTTGCTTAGTAGTGGTTATAGCAGTGGCTTTTTCTCATTCTTTGGACTAAGTCCAAAGTTTGCTGTAATTGTTTTTGTTTAAGTATTCTTTATTGATTTAAAGGAGTTTCCTCTACTCACAGTTGGAAAAGAGGTACTTCTCCCTCCACGATAAGTTGTTGCATTTTAAGAATTATTTTTCTGCATTTACTGAGATGATCATATGGCTTTTTTATTTTATTCTTGGTTAATGTGGTAAATGATATAGGTTGCATTACCAGAATAAACTTAGTTATTATATATTACTCATATACATTGTGTTGGAATTCATATACTAAATTTTGGTTGCTTCCATTTGTGTTTATGAAAGAAATTAATTTAAAATTTCCTTTCTTATGTTGTTCTTGTTTGATTTCTCATCTTATGGGCGCTCCCTTTTCATTCTCTGGAATAGTTTGGCTAGTATTGATGCTTTATCTTTAAAAATGTCTCCAAGGAGTCCAGAGATTTAGCTTTAGTGGTTCCGGCACCTGCCTCACAAGCGCAAGGTCCTGAGCTCAATCCCTGGTAACCACATACAACAATGCTGGGCGTGGTGACCCATGCCCACCAGCAATCAGTACCACATACCACAAATACTGGGCATGGTGTCTCAAACCTGTAATCCCAGCACTTGGGAGGCAGAGGCAGGAGGATTGCTGAGTTTGAGGCTTGCCTGGGCTAAATAGTGAGCTTGGGGCCAGCCTGAACTACACAGTGAGACACTGTCTCAAAAAAAAAGGCTCCAAGCGGGCGTGGTGGCTCACGCCTGTAATCCCAGCACTCGGGAGGCAGAGACAGGAGGATTGCTGAGTTCGAGGCTTGCCTGGGCTACATAGTGAGGGCAGAGCTAGCCTGAACTACAAAGCGAGACCCTGTCTCATAGTGAGGGCAGAGTTAGCCTGAACTACAAAACAAAACAAAACAAAACAAAACAAAACAAAACAAAAAAAACAAAAACAAAAAAAAGGCTTCAAGGAAGGTTGGGGATTTGGCTAAGTGACACCACATCTGCCTTGCAAATCCAAAGTCCTGAGTTTGAACCCCAGTACTGAAAAAAAAAAATTAAACTTAATTCAAAGAATTCAATTTTGAGCAATTTTAACCAAAAGATTTCTTTGTAGGACGTTGTCAATTACCATCGAATTGATTTAGTGTATGTAAGACTATTCAGATTTTCGGCTTCTTCTGGTATCAGTTTTAATAAGATTCCTTTTGGTTCTTCTCAATTTTTTTAATCTGAATTTTCAAATTGACATAGTTATTGGAAAAATCTTATTATATTTCATTGAAATTTTGCCGAGATAATTGCTTTTTCAAGAACTTTTAATCTTACATAACATATATCAGTTTCCCCATTTTGTAAAACTTCCAGCACAATATTACAGCCAGCATATCGATATTGCCTATGGTCTTACAGATTTCTCCAGTTCCATTCAGTTGTATTTATATGTTACCTTTTAGATATGTAATGATGCACATTTTTCATTTCTAATATTGGTATTTCGTGTCTCATTTCTCTTTTACTGTGTCATTAGTTTTATCACTTTATGTCTTTTCAATGAATTGTCTGTTGTTTTCTACTTAATATTTGCTTTTTGTTATTTTCTTTTTTCTATATTCTTTTGGTCTACCTGTTTTTATTTAGTTTTTGAGAAGGAAACTTGGGTAATTCATTGTCTTCTTTCCTAATAAATGCCCTGACACTACACATTTTCCTCTAAGGTAGAGTTCACCCACAAATTTGAACTGGCATATTTTTATTATCTTATATAGACAGGTATAGATATTTATTTTTTTCTCTTATGGTTTCTTGTGTGACTCATGGTTTGTTTAGAAATGTGTTGTTTAATTTCCAGGTGACAGGATTTTCTAATGATCTCTCTTTCCTTCTCTTTCTCTTTCTGTCTTAACTGTTAATTATTCTATAGTAGCAAGAAAATAACATATTATGAATAATCTTTATCTCTAGAAATTTGTTGAGAGAAAATATTACACATTAGTCCAAATTAGATGTTGTACTCCAGTATAGCAGATCAAGTTTGATAACTATGATTTACAGGTCTTTATTATCTTTCTCAACTTCAACTTTCTATTATTTACATGGGGTGGGTTAGTCTCCCAATGTGACTATAGATCTGTCAGTTTTACCTTTTCAGTTCTGTCATCTTTCATTTTATTTTTGAAAATTTACTTTTATGTACACAGACTTTGATAGATTTTTATACTTTCCTGGTGACTTAAAATTGTTAGAATTTTGAAATTTCTCTTGTTTCTCAGTGGTGATTTTGTTGAAAGTTATTGATATCAGTACATTTTTCCCTGCTAATGTATGGGTATTATTTGCATGGTATCTTTTTTTACCCCCCTTTACTTCAATTTGTGTTCATACATTTAATGTATATCTTATACAAGCAACATATATTTATCTTTCCTATGTCTTATAGTCTTTGTCTTATACTTGTGGGCTTTGGCACAATTTATATTTAATGGAACTATTTGGATCTGTCTGGGTTCTTACTTAGTTTTTAGTTGCCTCAAGTACTTTATATTCTATTTTATCTCTCCCTCTTTGGATTAATATATTTTTAAGTATTCTGTTTCTATTTTGACTACTTTTTTAGTTATAATTTTTATAGTTATATTTATTAATAAAATATACAAATATGACCTTAATGTGTTAGTCTTATATAAATTAGTACATTGTAACAGCTCCCAGACAAAGCTAAGAACTTCAAATGTGCAATTTAAAAAAAAATCATTGTCACAAATTTTAATTCTACATGTACTTAAAACTCCAGTACATGTGATCATTGGTATGCTGTGATCAGCATTCATTCGCACCAAGTCACGTGTTGACCTTCCTGTCACTCTTCATTCTGAATCCCTCTTTCCCCTGATGTCACTCCCTCTGGCGGAAGCACACTGGCCTCTGATGTGGGCAGCTCTGGGGGCTGAGTCCAAGTGAAATGGACATGCCAGATACCTCAAAATTTCAGTTGCAAATCAAAGCAAAAACATATTTACAGTCTGTATTCTGTCCTCTACCTTGGCTAATGTGTCTTCATGTGAACTTGTAGGGCCACGCTCAGGGGTTCCCAGACCCCAAGGAGCCCATGCTGGAGAGGATCCAGGAGGTCTAGCCCTGGTTTGGGCTTTGGGCCTCCACACTCTATCTCTTCCTCCGGTGTTGTCTGTCTCTTCTGTGGCACCTGCACCCTCCCTGGACAGACAGCTGCCCCGGGACCCTGGTGGCACACAGACCAGGATTGGACTGGGCTGGAAAGGAGGGACAAACTCCCTTGACGACTCAGATGCCTCTTGTTAACACTTGTGTCTCATTCTCTCTGCAGCTGAGTGTGAGCAGGCTGCTAAAAGGCTGCAGGCCTGTGCTCACTCGCACTGCATGACCCTGTGGAACCCGGAGCTTGATGAGACAGGGAACTGCTCCATAAATACTTGTGGGAAGAGAGACTGTATACATGGGTGGGATTAGGCCACCCGTAAGGCAGTCCATTGACATGGCCCAAACTTGCATTAGTTCTTTCTGAAATGATGCCTGGGTTTACCTTGGACGAGGATTTGGGCATTGGCTTGGATGTGGAATCACTGAGTGCTGAACCTGGGAGAAGAACAGCAGCAGACGAGACCAGACATGTGTGCCCCATTCCCCCGGAGTGGCCCTTCGGCAAGGACATAAATGCTTTGATCCACACAGTGGAAAATCTTGCTTTTTTTCAAGAATTCAAAATATTGGTCAGGCAAAGTCAGCACTCATATAGTGTGACTCAGGCTGTGATGAGGTCAGACCAGCCGTTTGCATCTCTGGCATGTGCCGTGGGTGGAAAGAGGGTGGCCAGGGCCTCCGTTCTGCTGCCTAGGAGCAGCCAGCCTGTGGCTTTGTGGCCCAGGCTTCCTTGGCAAGTGGGAAACCCGATCCTTTGGCTGCTCGCCTCTTCCTGCCACAGAAGAGAAGCCCCTGGCAGGGCGGTGGGGACTCAGGACTCCCACGGAGCCTGGGCATCGGGAGGCAGGCGGGGTGGGGCTGCCCACGTACAAGGGTGATTAATGCTCACTTGCTCATGGTACCCCTAATGCCATGTGATTTCTAGCCACTGCTTCTAATACCAGAAGATATTTGGAGCTATTTTGCTAGAAGCTATTCTAATATGTTGGTAGCATGAATCTTAGTGAAACTCAGGACATTATTTTGCTAGCAAAGAGGGATTTGGTAGCAACAAGGAGAAGGATAGTGCAAAGTGAGCAGAATTAGCAAACCATCTGTGCTGTTTCTCCATGTTGCCTTTCCTCTGAGCATCACGGCCCAGCTAAGGGCCTCCACGTCTCTGCACGCAGCCTACTGCTAACTGGCCCTGAGCCTCGGGCTTGCTGAGGCCTCTGCCTGGGACCTCTCCCTCGTGTTCTCCTTCATGTACTCAACATCTTAATCATTTTCTGAGGCCATCAGCGGAGCATCTGCCATTAAAGCTCTTCCTAATCTCCTCCCTTATCCTGTACCTTTATTTTCTACCATCCCTATTTGAAACAGCCAACAATACAAATTTTATGTATCCCCCCCAAAGAATAGATTCTGGATGCTAATTCTAGGTAGGAAGAATTGATTTTTCAGTCTGTGCTTTCAACGCCAGCTCCAGAAATAAACATTATTGCTAACTTCAAGCATACAGAGGGGACTGCTGCCCTTCACCATGAGGCCCAGTCCTCTGCTTC
>PVIC010013851.1:0-37447 GCA_004025085.1 Thryonomys swinderianus | reverse complement strand
TGGGATTACAGGCGTGAGCCATCACGCCCAGCACTGTGGTATGTGGTTACCAGGGATCGAAATCAGGACCTTGTGCTTGCAAGGCAGGCGCCGGAACCACTGAGCCAAATCTCCAGCCTCTGACCTATAATACTTCGTGAGTCTAAAATATTTAAATCAAAATTGAAATGGAAGGTAATGTGAAAAAATGGATGCTTTTTTCTTTTTCTTTTTTTGAAACTAGGAATTGAAGCTAGGGCCTTTGCAGTCAGCTAATTTTAATTTTTTTAAATTGAATTCTTTATTGGTACATTTTATACACAGCTCACAATCACACTCACCATTGGGGAATTTGTACCAGTATATGACAAAAGTTAATTCTCATTTTTACTCATATCCCTACTCACCCCACAAACTCCCATGCCATATATACGTGTGCTTTCTTTTTCTTTTCAAATCATATTTATTCTTTCCCTTTATTACTTTCCCCTTCCACATTCTCTTTGAATAGTTGCCTATTTCACAAAATCTATCATATATTCTGGAACTCATTTACATCTACAGGTTCTCATACCGAAGAAAAGATTTTTTTATTTTGAGACAGGATGTAGGGAAAAATGATGGCTACACTATGGTTCAGCCTGGGGGTGGGGTCTGACTTCCGGGGAAGTCCTAAGGCAGCAGAATTCCAAAGCAGGGGCATTTGGCACTCAGGGTCAACTTACCTAACCGAGGTGGATACTGCCAAGTGGCCGTTCTTGCACACTTTTAGGGAATCTGGACTCCTGCAAGGGCCTAGGGCTGAGAATGGCTAAAACTGTGGGTGTGACAGCTCACTTTGAGGCACGGATTAGTGCGAGTGTGTGTGCTAAACCCTGAGCTACTGCTGAGTGGCTGGGTGGCTGAGATTTAAGGGAGGTCAAGATGTTCCCATGACTCCCAGCCTCTTCTTTGGGCTGCCCAAACCTCAGATGAACCCTCTAGCCCGAACTGGTCACAGGATAGAGGCTCTCATTAACTTGTTAAATTGCCCAGGGTGGACCCATACACACAACCCTCCTGCCTCAGTCTGCTGGAGTGCTGGGATTACAGGCAAGAGTCACCGTGTCCAGCTTCTTTGTGTTTTAATTGCCTTTACTGGTACAATATTTAGTGAATCAATTCAAGTTAGGAATGAAATTTAGAAGCTGAATGAGCACATTACAGATGTACTTGCATTCAAAAGTTCTTTCTAGGGCCGGAGGGTTAGCTCAGTGGTTCCGGCGCCTGCCTCGCAAGCATAAGGACCTGAGTTCGATCCCCGGTTACCACATATAATGCTGGGCATGGTGGCTCACGCCTGTCATCCCAGCACTCGGGAGGCAGAGACGGGAGGATTGCTGAGTTTGCGGCGGCTTGCCTGGGCACCATAGTGAGCTCAGGGCCAGCCTGAACTACAAAGCAAGACCCTGTCTCCAAAAAGCCAAAAAAAAAAAAAAAAAGTTCTTTCTAAAAGAAAATAAAGTTCTTTCTTTGGGGAGACGTGGCAGAAAATAGAGTATGATACAGCTGTCTGATCTCAGTGCTTGGTTCCTATGGGACCACTTGTTTGGCGGATTTATGAAGTAAATACCAGGGCTCCAACTGCCCGTGTTCTCAGAGAAGGGCTTCACAGCCTGCTCTACCTGCCTCTGCTCCCAGGATCCCTGGTTCTTCCCCACAACCCCAGAAGTCCTTCTACGTGGGTTGAGTGCTGGACAGTTGCTACCAGCAACCCACCAGGGCCTTCCCAGAAAGCCTGGTTCCAACCCCTCCCTGGCCCTCATTCCAGCCTGCTGACCTTGGGTTTCCCCACAGTGGATAAACAAAACCAAATGGAAACGACACTCCTGATGGAAATCCTCACCGACAGCATAGGATTTCCCTCTCCTCCTCCCTCCTCACCTCTGGGGCTCCCTTCCCATTTTTTTATTCACCTTGCCATAACTGTTACCACATAGCCCCTTGGTTCATGCCGGGTTTGTAGGGGTGAGGAATGGATGAGAAAGGAAGCTGGGGGCCAGGGATTTAGCTCAGTGGTTCCGCATCTGCCTCAAAGTGCAAGGTTCCCGAGTTTGATCCCTGGTAACCACATACCATAATGCTGGCAGTGGTGACTCACGCCTGTAACCCCAGCACTTGGGAGGTGGAGGCAGGAGGGTTGCTGATTTCAAGGCTTGCCTGGGGTACACAGTGAGTTCAGGACCAGCCTGAACTACAAAGCAGGACACTATCTCAAAAAAAAAAAAAAAAAAAGGAAGCTGGTCCAAGGAACTTCTTCTTCTTCTTCTTCTTTTTTTTTTTGAGACAGGGTCTCGCTTTGTAGTTCAGGCTGGCCCTGAGCTCACTATGGAGCCCAGACAAGCCGCCGCGAACTCAGCAATCCTCCTGTCTCTGCCTCCCGAGGGCTGGGATTACAGGCGTGAGCCACCACGCCCGGCACTGTGGTATGTGATATTGATGGCTGGTGGGTGTGAGTCACCATGCCCAGCATTCTATGTGGTTACCGGGATTGAACTCAGGACCTTGCACTTGCGAGGCAGGCGCCGGAACCACTGAGCTAAATCTCCGGCCCAGGAACTTCATTATTAATGAACCAACGCTCCAATCTGCTTAGGTTTCCTATTATGTAAGATGATAAAATCCTCTTATCTAAACCACTTTCAGTTGGAATTTTTGAAACATCCTGCTTCTCCTAAGGATGGAAAGAAGGAAATGTTACATCTTTTTTAGAGGGGCTACAGAATGGTGGCTAAGACAAGACCAGAAAGGCAGTGCAATCCGAACTGTGCTTCTTGGACTCACTGCATCAGAGTGACCCGAGAGCTTGTTGGGAGCCAAACACAGGGCCCGGCCTCAGAAAAACCCAATCAGGTTCTCCAGGTGTGAGGCTGGGAGTCCCACTGGGCCTGTTGCCTTTTCTGTCAACAATACCAGAATCATATGAGGAAATGGGTGCAAACATGGTTTGTCAGGGAGAAAGGGCAGGGGAAAGTAGAGAAAATTAAAATGTACTGACTCCTCACCAGGAATGTCATCATCATGTGAAGCAAGCATGTAGTAATATTCATAAAAATAGAGCATCGTGAAATGTGGACCAGATACTCTTTCCCCCTTAGTTGATAGCTGTGGTTTACTTCCTTGCCCCGTACACTTGACTATAACTTACAGATGTAGGAGCCCTGGAGACAGCTGTGTATGGCTATTAGAAATAGTTCCAGAATGACTTCTAAGGAATTTTAGATGACAGAGAAAAGAATATAACAAAAAATAGATTTCAAAAGGCGTTTTCCTGTGATCACGATACTGTTATATTCATGTTCCAAAGTTAACATTATACATTGGAAACATACATTAATAAAAATAAGGTTAGTATTTTTAGAAAGACCATCATAGGGACTATCGTAAAGCCAGTTTCCCCTAGCCCCTTGGTTATTTCAGGGTTTTTTGGTTTAGTTTGTCCTGGTTGAATTGTATTGATTTTGTGTGTGTGTGTGTGTGTGTGTGGTTCTGGGGAGTGAAGCTGGGGTCTTTGTACTGAGCTACATCCCTAGCCTCTTTATTCATTTTTCGGGGACAAGGTCTCGTTCAGTTGCTAAGTTCCCTTAGAGGAGCTCAAATTTGTAGTCCTCCTGCCTTCGCCCCGTAAAGGGCTAAGATCATAGGTATACATCATCATGCCGGCAGACCAGATGATTTTTTGAAAGACTAAAGAAAAACCCCAAAATGTAAAATTTGGAGGCAAAAAATAAAGCTAAAAACCTTGATCCCCCAACAGGGCTCCTGGGATGACCTAGCCTCAGTCAGCGGTCACACAGCAGAGCCGTGGTGGATCGCCCCCTCAGGAGCTTATTTGGGAAGAGCCCGTTCTCATCTGGGTGGCTGAGGATCCTGGTTCTCCGCCAGAACCTGTGGCCACGGGAGGCGCCCGTCATTATTAATCGAGCTCTGCGGTAGACGCCCTGGGCACCTTCGCTGGAGGATGGGCTCCACTTTGGAGCTTCCTTTTCTGATTCGTGCCCAAGTCAACAGGAAAGCCCTGGAAGCCTAGGATGCAGACATCCTGGTGGATGCCAGCTGCCGTCGCCGCGTCGATAACCTGAGTCCTCCTCTAGCGCATCCTCCAGCTAAGACGGCCAGGGCGTCTCCCCAGGAGTCTTCCTCTCCGCCCCGCCCAACCTGCATGAGGGAGGCCAGAGAGCGCACGCCCGTCCAACAGAAAACCAATCAGAGCAGACTAGGACAGCAGGCCCCTCTCCCACTGGCCACTCCGGCGCCGGCCGAACGCGTGGCCTCTGCGGCTGGAGGAGATTCCTGCCAATCAGTGGGAAACCAGCGAGACCTCCGCCAATAGCAGGAGGAGGCCGGGTTAGGCCTCCAGCACGGCGTGAGTAGACGTGCGGGTCTTCGCTGAGGGAGCCACCGCCCTCTGGCTGCGCGCTGGCTCTCGGCCCCTCTCTCCCGCCCTCCCGCGGCCGGCCGAAGCCGCGCCCACCGCCCAGAGCCAGAGGGATGGTGGTAGTCACGGGGCGGGAGCCAGACAGCCGTCGCCAGGACGGTGCCATGTCTAGCTCCGACGCCGAGGACGACTTTCTGGAACCGGCCACCCCGACAGCCACGCAGGCGGGGGACGCGCTGCCGCTGCTGCCTCAGCAGGTACCCGGATGAGGGCGGGGCGGGCCACGCCAGACTTTGAGGGTCGGGTGCGGGGTCCTGCCCTAGCTGCTCTGGGCGCCGGGGTGAGCGACTGTGTCGCCACCATCGAGTGCTTACGGATCGCAGGACGGGTTCAGCTGCCTCGCACGTCCTGGTCCTGCAACCAGAGAAGGGAGGGAAGGGGGACCTGGACCCCCAGGAGAGGAGAAACCTAAAGGAGGCCTTGTTTGGGGGCGCAGCTTCGTTGTAGGGCACTAGCATGCACCAAGTCCTGGGTTCCATCCCAAGTACACTCCTGGGAGATATCAAGATAACTATGCAAATGTATATAACTCTCTCTCTATATGGTAGATAGCGGTATATATTAGAAAGAGACCTGGGTTGGGGTGTAGTTCTGTGATAGGTCGTTAGCCATGCATGCTCCAGGGGCCCTGGATTCAAATCTCCAGTATTGTAAAAAGAAAAAATGGTACTCGTAACAAAAGGGGGTGTGGATTATGCAAACCCCACTTCCAGTTGCTTGGGACAGTGGCGATGAGCTGCAGCCCCTCAGCTGCCATGTAGGGTGACTTCACTAGGCTTGCTTAATAGGTGTGACACCGTCCTATTAATGAAATGACCATTAGGGGGAAAGAGCGCTGAGGGGACACGTCAATCAGAGGAAATGAGATGGAGCACGTGATGCTTAAGGAGGGACAGAGCCCCAGTGGTGCCGGGCTGTGCAAGGCTGTCAGCTGCAAAGTTGAGTTCAGATTAGATGCCGCAGATTCCCAACATCACGAGAAGCTTGTGAAAATAAGCAGAATTTCCCAGTTCTGCAGTTGGGAGACACAGCCAATAGAGACACAGTGGTGCTATGTTTTGGGCCTTGTCATTGGGCAAGAGATGTGGTTTGAGGGAAAAGGCCCAAGTCCCATAGGCTGTAGGTCAGGCTTCCAGCTCCAGCTGCCCCGTGGCTCGTGGCTCCCATCGCTCCTAAAACTCCATTCTCGGTTACTTTTGTTCCTCTCTGCTTCACTCTTTTCATTCCGGAACATGGAGCAAGCACGTGGGTTGCTGTGAAACATCTTTGGAAAGGTTGAAAGAGCTCCTGCAATGTGTAACAACTTTTAAGTCCCTGATGTGTACAGGGAATGAGTTTAGAGGACAGGTAGAAAAAGCAGCGGCTGTCCATCCCCTCCCCGTCCACTCTAGGTGCTAGAGTGACCATCTCTACATAACAGAATCTGAACACCTGGCTTTTTCATTCTTTTATTCTGGAAATGTTTGTAGCCTGGTTTGATTTACAAGGAAAATTGGAACCAGAGATGGAACATTGAAAGAATGCACTAGGGTGACAGTCAGTGGCTCTGGAGGAAGTTTGTGAGAATATTAGAGAACTGGACACATTTCTTTCAGATGGAATTTGAAAGCCCTAGCATTGTGGGGGCAACCGGGGCTTCCCCGGCAGAGCCTTCTCTGTCTTTTTCCCACCCTCACCCAGCACTCCCCCCAGAACCTTAGCCGAATCAGGGGACTGATCTCACGGGGCAGATCTTGCAGGAGAGAACTGCAGGTGGACAGTGAGGACTGGAGCCCTGGTGAGTGGCCCGTCCCAGCTTCCCCTGCCCTTGGAAGCACAGGGACAGAGACGGTGGGACGACGGCAGAGGCGGATCAGCAGTGTGGCATGCGGGGTGCTGTCATGGGGGGAGTGAGGTGTATGTGAGGACACAGGGGTTGGGTAGGTTCAGGGAAGGAAGGACAGTGGGGCCGAGCGCTCAGAGGAGGGCACCGTGAATGGAGTTTCTCTAGCCATCGGATGCTGCTCGGCCATATGGGGCCTTGGTGTGAATCAGCGGGCAGAGAAGAGCATGAGTGAGGACTCAGTGTTGCTGAGTCGCGCATTGGAAGGAGGGCAAAGAGGCTTCCGGAGCAGGCTTGGCGTGCGGAGGTCTGGCCAGGAGCTGCTGCGAAGCAGAGCAGGATGCGGCCGTTGGTCAGTGTAGGGAGCTGGGAAGAGAGGAAGCATTTAGTTGGCTCTCTGGGGTTGGGACTGACCAGACCCTAGCAGCCCCACGTCCCTTCCTCCCTCTGGCCTCACGCCCTGGTTCCCTTCCAGTTTCCTGAGGTTGTCCCCCTCAACATCGGAGGTACTCACTTCACCACCCGGCTGTCCACGCTGCGGCGCTACGAGGACACCATGCTGGCGGCCATGTTCAGCGGGCGACATTACATTCCCACTGATGCCAAGGGACGCTACTTCATCGACCGAGACGGTACACACTTCGGGTATGTCACTTCCCTGCACTCAGTGTCACTTGCTGTCCTGGGCTTGAATCTAGGGCTTTGGGATCATCCGTAGAACCTGTGGTAGCAAAGACAGGACAGGAAAATGAAATTGAGTAAATGTTCTCATAGTTGCTTTGCCGGAGGAGACAGGGACACCCAGAGAAATTCCAAGTAACATGTCACAATGGAGTGATGCATTTTCTATCCCATGCAAGTGAAGACTGGGAAGTAGACATATACACAGAAGCGAACAGGTGCAACGGCCTTCCAGGTAGGGGGATCTGAAACGATTTCCGGGGAAGCCCTCACACTGCGTGCAGCTCGGAACGTGAAGCTAGTGCGCAGCCGTGATTCCCACATTCCAGAATTGAAACCGTGACAGTCTGGCGCGGTGGTGCACGTTGCAACCCCAGCATTGTGGGAGGCTGAGGCAGGAGTCTGAGTGAGAGCTGCCTCAAAAACAACAGAAGATGAAAAAGGCTGGCAGTGTAGTTTAGTGACAGAGCCCCCGGGATTTGGTCCCCAGTACTGCAAAAAGAAAGGTGAGGAAGGGCTGATGTAGCATAGCTGTCCCTCAATGTTGAGAAGAAAGGTCTTTTAAGAAGAAATAGGCAGGGAGCCAGAGGAGAGGGACTGGAGGGTTAGCTCAGTGGTTCTGGCGCCTGCCTCGCAAGCACAAGGTGCTAACTTCGATTCCCGGTAACCACATATAATACTGGGCGTGGAGACTCACACCCACCAGCCATCAATACCACATACCACAGTGCCGGGTGTGGTGGCTCACGCCTGTCATCCCAGCACTTGGGAGGCAGAGGCAGGAGGATTGCTGAGTTCGAGGCTTGCCTGGGCTACATAGTGAGCTCAGAGCTAGCCTGAACTACAAAGCGAGACCCTGTCTCAAAAAAAAAAAAAAAAGAAGAAATAGGCATAGAATCTGTCTCAAAATGAAAAGAAGAATACCTTCACTATGCAACACTCATCCCTGTATGCAATGAAAATATTATTTACTCATAAGTGAAATAAATAGGAAACAGATGTGTAAATACTATATCTTTTCTCTGTTATGAGGAACTGAAAGTGAAAATGAGTTCTAAAATGTATGATAGATATTGTGAACTTGTAAGAAAATATTCAAAGGGAAAAGGAGGGTTAGGGGTAAGTAAAGAAGGGAAAAAATGTGATGGCTAAAAAAAGGAAATGAAGCTTATGTATATAGGGGGCGGGAGTTGGGTGCAGGGGAATGGGAAAAATGAGAATTAAGTCATGTCATGTACTGGTACAAATTCTCAATGTGATCATTATGTGTGTACCAATAAAATCAATTTTTTAAAAAAGAACATTAAAAACTTCTTATTCTCATTGTAATTTAGACACTTAAACATGAAAGTACAACCTCAAAAAAAATAGCCCTTTTCAGTAATAGGTTTCTGACAACCTTATACACAAACAGGTTACAGACTCTGTGCCTCAGTTTCCTTGTTTGTGACGCAAGAAACCCTTCCAGCTGCCTCGTGGGCCCATCAGTGAGGACTAAGGAGCCCGGCGAGGACCCTGGCCAGGCGTGTTCTAGAGTATGTGTCCGAGCGCTTGCTCCTTGAGGCTCACCCTGGAGAGCCGAGCTAGCCCTGCACCTCGAGCCAGGCGACCGGGGAGGCAGGACCTCTCCACGCACTCGGCTCTGTGCGGGTCCTCAGTAGGATGGGTTGTTTCTACCCTCTGGCCAGATCATTTGCTTTGAAGCATCTGGGTTTTCCCAGGGGGCTGTCAGCTGCCTTGATGCTCAGAAAACTGTCACACCACTTCGGGAACTATAAAAAGATTTTGTTTACAGGCCGTTTGTGGGAGGAAAGCGCTGGCCCCAGCTGGCGGCTCCCACAGCCCTGTGCGCCGGGCCTTGCCTCGGGGTTTTCTTTTTCAGAGCCCACAAAAGTTTGCTAAGATCCCAGAGGATTCACTGCAGAAAGCACTGTGGGGACAGGGAGCGCGACCAGACTCGGGACTAATGCCACCAGCTCGGCAGGCCATGCTGGCGTGCGCTGGAGCTGGGCAAGGGTGTGCCAGAGTCAAGGCATGGTGGCTGCCAGTCCTGTTGGGCTGCTGAACTCCAGTGGGCAGTAATGCAGCAGCAGCAGCAGCAGCAGCAGCAGCAGATGCAGACGGTGGGAAGCGGGGACCCAGGGCCTTTGGAGCAGTGTGTTTCCCTTGTCACGGCTTGCACCCCCCAGCACGACCTCCACCCGCAGTGGCCCTTGTGCTCCGCACTCTTCCCTGGGCCTCCAGAGCGCCTCTGCTGCAGCCTGCACCTGAGCTCTGCAGCTCGGACTGTGTGGGGAGGGCTTCCTGGACCTCCCAAGTCCCCGTTCGTACCATGGAAGCAAAGCACACCCATCCAGGACGTCATTGGGAGGACCATGGGCTGACCCATGAGCAGAAGCCGATAGCAGATCGCTACCTGTGTCCGCTGGTGTTGTAGGTGTTGTGTTTGGGTTGTAGGCTAATGATGGAGACCACAGCTTGCTATCGGGCGGTACTCACTCCACAGCACTGCTGGCAAGGGATCCGAGTACTCTGGGCACTAACTGTCTAGTCTGAAAAGAGAACTAGGGAAATTGAACTTGTATTCTAAGCACATATACAGTGTGATCAAAAAAATAGGCTGAATAGGGCCGGAGATTTAGCTCAGTGGTTCTGGCGCCTGCCTCTCAAGTGCAAGGTCCTGAGTTTGATCCCTGGTAACCACATACAATGCTGGGCATGGTGATTCACACCCACCAGCAATCAATACCACATACCACAGTGCTGGGCGTGGTGGCTCATGCCTGTAATCCAGTGCTCAGGAGGCAGAGACAGGAGGATTGCTGAGTTCCAGGTTTGCCTGGGCTCCATAGTGAACTCAGGGCCAGCCTGAACTACAAAGCGAGACCCTGTCTCAAAAAAAAAAAAAAAAGGCTGAATAGCCAACCACTGTAAAATTTAGGACAGTGAAATATGCGCTGGTATTAATCCCCCTTGCTTCAGACACAACTCATTGTTCTTGTCCCTTTCTGAAGCAGGTCTGAAGTCCTCTTTTGTGTCTAGTTGTGCTGCTGTGGCTGCTTCAATGTCCAGAATTGATTCAAAACTTTCACCTTTAATGGTGCCAGATCCAGTGAATAAAGAGGATAAGAATACACCATCATGTTTTCATTTGACAAATTGCCATTTCTCTGACCCTCATTCAACCAGCAATGTGTGATCAAAATAATATCCTGAAGGGCCAGAGATTTAGCTCAGTGGTTCCTATGCCTGCTTAGCAAGTGCAAGATCCCTGGTTCAGTCCCCAGTGACCACATACAACAGTACCAGGTGTGGTGACTCACACCCACCAGGAATCAGTACCACACACCACAGTGGCTGGGTGTGGTGGCTCATGCCTATAATCTCCACTCGCTGGGAGGCAGAGGCAGGAGGATTGCTGAGTTCAAAGCTTGCCTGGGCTACATAGTGAGCTCAGGTCCAGCATGAACTACAAAGCACGACCCTGTCTCAAAAAAAAAAAAACAAAAACAATATCATGAATGTTTAAATTGAAGAATTTCTGACAGTAGTAGACACACTGAAATCCTGAAGTATTCCCCCTGGCTTTGAACACATCTCTCATTTTTGGCAGTGTGTCTCTATTATAAGTTTTTAGTTTAAACATTAGTTATCTCAGAATAACACATTGTATATGATTCTCTTCAGTCCTGGAACTAGTTGGTTGGGGCATTAGGAATGGCATGTTATCCTCACCATGTGGCTACAGTTATTACTAAGAGGAGGAGTGTGGAACAGTTAGAACTCTCGTACTGTCCTGGAGGGAATGTAACATGCTGCAGCTGCTTTGTTAAACGTGCACTTCTGTGGATGAATTCTACTGACAGCTCCCTGAGAATGGATGCTCCTATCCAACAAAGTTTTTTTTTTTTTTGACAGGATTTACCTCTGTAGTTCAGACTGACCTCAAATTCGAGGCAGTCACCCTGTCTCAGCCTCCTGAGTGCTGGGATGACAGATGTGTACCACTATACCCAGTTATATTTTATTTTTTTTTTTTTTGAGACAGGGTCTCACTTTGCAGTTCAGGCTGGCCCTGAGCTCACTATGTAGCCCAGGCAAGCCTTGAACTCAGCAATCCTCCTGCCTCTGTCTCCCGGAGTGCTGGGATTACAGGTGTGAGCCACCACACCCGGCACTGTGGTATGTTGTATTGATTGCTGGTGGGCGTGAGTCTCCACACCCAGCATTGTATGTGGTTACCGGGGATCGAACTCAAGATTTTGTGCTTGCGAGGCAGGCGCTGGAACCACTGAGCCAAATCTCCGACCCTATATTTTAAATTTTTAGAGTCTTGCCAAGTTGCCCGGGCTGGGCTTGAACTTTTGATTTTCCTGCCTCAGCCTTCCAGAATGCTAGGATTACAAGTGTGTACCACCACAACCAGCTAATTATAACTTCATAACTTCTAATTTTAAAACTGTGTGTGTATTAATGAGCTAGAAGTCCTATCTTTCCATTGTACATACATGTGTCTAATACCTAATATACCTAACGTAATGATGCTGACATTTGTAAATAACAGTTCTTGAGCACCTACTTTGTGCCAGAAGCTTCCTAAGCACTTTTTCTATATTCATTCAGCTCCCTCCTGGGACTGGAAGGTAGTTTCGTTATTTTCTGTCGTTTTGCAGATGAGAAAACCAAGGTGCAGAGAGGCCAGGTTCACCTACCCAGGGTCACCAGGGGCGGTCGCGTCCCAGATTCTGTGCTCTGAGGCTGCGCGGGCGCCTCCTCACGTGTCCTCTCTCCCTCCTGCTCAGAGACGTGCTGAACTTCCTGCGCTCGGGGGACCTGCCGCCCCGGGAGCGGGTGCGGGCCGTGCACAAGGAGGCCCAGTACTACGCCATAGGGCCCCTGCTGGAGCAGCTGGAGAACATGCAGCCGCTGAAGGGCGAGAAGGTGCGCCAGGCCTTTCTGGGACTCATGCCCTATTACAAAGGTGAGGGTGTGGCCCAGGCAGCTGGGCGGGGCCTGCCCTGAGGTGGGGGAGGGGGGCCTCGCACCGCAGTCACACCGGCAGGGTCCCGGTTAAGGCCAGCCCGCCTTGCTGGGCAGCCTTCCAAGGAACAGTCCTTGCCTGCCATGGAGGAAGGTGAACGGCCCGGGCCCCCGCCCCGCACAGTCCGCCGGTCCCCCTGCATCCCCTGTCGCCCGCTCCCTGGTGGCCTCCCGCCGCCCTCACACCCGCCCGCACTGATGGCCGTGTGTGCACCTTGCAGACCACCTGGAGCGGATCGTGGAGATCGCCCGGCTGCGCGCCGTCCAGCGCAAGGCACGCTTTGCCAAGCTCAAGGTTTGTGTCTTCAAGGAAGAGATGCCCATCACCCCCTACGAGTGTCCCCTCCTCAACTCCCTGCGCTTCGAGCGGAGCGACAGCGACGGGCAGCTCTTCGAGCACCACTGTGAGGTGGACGTGTCCTTCGGGCCCTGGGAGGCCGTGGCTGACGTTTACGACCTGCTGCACTGCCTGGTCACCGACCTGTCGGCCCAGGGCCTCACTGTGGACCACCAGTGCATCGGGGTGTGCGACAAGCACCTCGTCAACCACTACTACTGCAAGCGCCCCATCTACGAGTTCAAGATCACGTGGTGGTGAGGAGCCCCGGCGCAGCGTCCGGCAGGGAAGGCGTCCTGCCTCCGCGCTGCCCCTGGGCGGAGTTCCCCAGAGAGGCCGTGAGTCCCAGGCACAGCTCCGAGGGGCCCGAGGCGCGTCCGCTCTCCCTGGTGGCCCTCGGGGACTCAGAGTCTGCTCTGCCGGCCTCTCCTCTAGGCGCGGCAGTCTTCACGGAAGGCCCCCGGTCTGGTGAGGGTGTCACTGGGAGGCCGCGGAGCTTCCGCCACCTTCTCGACCTCGCGGGGGAGGTTCACCAGTAGGAGCGCGTCTCTGAGGTAGTGTAGCCCTGCCCCTGCCCCGTCTGTCGCCCTGTGAATGTGGCATCTGTGGAGGATGTGCAGCTAACGAAGAAAGGTGGGCCCCGTCCCACACCCTTCCCCACCTCTTCGGATCTCACCGAAGTTCCGAAGCTGTGTCCTAGCTTGGCCTGAGGCAGTCTCGGCGCTTCCGGCCTGGCCGTGGGGCTTTGGCCAGCGTCATCTCCACAGGGCTGAAGAGGCCAAGGCCCCTTCCAGATCCCCGAGCAGCAGGCAGGGTGCCGCGCCCCCTGTTATTTTGAAGTAGCATCGTTTCTAGAGGCTCGGGACACCTTGGCTGCTGCATCTCTGTTAGGATCCGGGTCTCGGTGACCCCTTCGAAAGGAGCCTTCCATGTGCTCTGTCGCTCTGTCCTACCAAGGAATGAAGAGAAGAGCCAGGAGTTAGAGAAGAACAGCAGCAAACTTCTATTGTTTTATGTCCTACATTTCAGAAAAACATCCCAAAGCATCTCTTTCCGCTCAGATCGCCTCTTGCTCTGTCTGCAGCCTGGACAGCTGGCCCGGATGTGGGCAGATACTGAACCACATCTCTGGTCAGAACATACGGTTTCTGCGAGGCAGGAGGGTTTCCTCTGACCACAGCCACACCGGCCTCACCGGGTGGCTCTGGAGGGAGGTGTTTGTATCTGTGACAAGTTGGTGAGCCAGGGCAGCGCCATATCCCATAGTCCCAGCTGAGGGAAGCGGAGGCAGGTGGGTCTCGTGAGTTCACAAGTTCAAGACCGCTCCTGGCAACACAGGGAGACTCCATCTCAGAGAGAGAGAGAGAGTGTGTGCGAGGGAGAACAGCATCGCTGGTCTCTGTGACGGGGAAGGTTGGGGGCAGGGGCCCGTGCAGGGTGTGTGTCCTGAGGGAGGGAGGGCAGCCGGCGCCCGAGACCCTTGGGTCCCTCCCTGGCACTGGAGGGCAGCGGCTCCGGCCACCATGGAGCGGCTTCCATGCCTCTGGTGCACAGGGGAGGGGCTGGGGCCCGGGAGCCGCCCTGCCTGGCACTTCCCTCAGCGGCAGGGCTCCTGCCCTGTTCTCACAGAGGAATTTCTCCTTTAGGTTGCCTTGCTTGGCATTGCCCGCTGCCTCGTACGTGTTTTTTGTCTTTTCTCGTGGCAGGGGAGATTGGAGACAGGGTCTTGGTTTGTAGTTGAGACTGACCTTGAGTACATTGTGTAGCCCAGGCCAGCCTTGAACTTACTATGATCCTCCCACCTCAGCCTCCCAAGTGCTGGGATTACAGGTGTGTCACTATGCCCAGCATTTTCCTTTGGGGCTGGAGGGTTGTGTGTTCATTTTCTGACGGACAGTGAGGCCAGCTCTTCAGGAGGAAGTCCACACGAGTCTCGGGCAGGTTGCTGAGCCCAGTGCGCTCTGTCGGGCCCTGCGTGCTTGTCCTGTCCCTTCCCGCTGTGACCGTGGAGCCTCACGGTGCTGCCACCTAAGAGTCCACATGTGTATAACAGGGACAGGCCTGGCTCGCGTAGATGGCCTCGGGCTGGGGATGTAGCTCAGTGGCATGGCATCTGCCCGATGAGCGAGGCCCTGAGGTTGATCCCGGATACAAATAAAAACATAACAAAAAAACCAGGCCGTGAAGGCTCGTCCCTGAAGAGGTCCTGGGATGAGGAGGAGGATGCGGTCCCTGTGTGGCTTGCTGGCGATCCCTGTGTGTGCCCGGTGTTGTCCTCACTGTTTGTCCTGTGCCAGGAGCGGCGGGGGAGGGACATGACAGCCAGCTTAAGGGCCGCCCCCGCTTCCCTCCCCTCCCCTCCCTGCTCCTCCCCTCCTGCCCCTTTCTTCTTCCTTTGTCTTGAGACCCTCACTGGCGTCCTCCAGGCTGGTCCCAGGCTCCCCGGCTCCTGCACTCTGGGCTGTGGACCCTGTTTCTGCGGGGCCTGTCCTCTCTGTCTACACTGCATCATTCCTTTCCCTCTGGAACGTCCTGACGCTTGTGGGTATTGCAGACCACTTGCAGAATCCTTGTCAAAAATGTGTGCATTTTACAGAGAAAAGCAAGACTCTCCTTTTTAACTCATGCTTTTTCTACTTTTTTGTGGCAAGGGAACTTTTCTTTAAACAGAAAAATATATTTATTACAAGCCTTCCTTTGATTAGTGGAGCAGAAATGTGAAGTAACATGTCATGCTGTTCTAGGGGTTCTCCAGGCCTCCCCCCAATATGTATTCTCTTCGAGCTCTTCTGTGTAGAATAACAGAATGCAGTAGCCCCATCCGGGCCCTCCCTGATGAGCAGCCAAGGCCAGGCTGAAACGTGTTGTTGGGTGAGGTGGTCTGTTACGGCTTTGCGGGAGTCATTCTGGTCCCTTTCCAGCCCTCGGTGGCCGGGCCTGAGTCTGGGAAGGCCTGGGCCGGAAGCAGGTCGCCCACGTGTGCAGGCTTCTCCCTGGCTGAAAGGAGGGTATATTCATGGAATTCTTGTGCGTTACCTCAATAAATGGCTCCCTCTTGACAAGACCAGCATTGTGTTGCTTTGAGGTAGGCCTGGTGCCAGTGAGAAAGCCATGCACCCTCCCGGAGGGGGCGTCTTTGGCTTTGGGCACAATTCCGCCCTGTGTGGTGCTCGCTGGCTGGGAAGGTGAAGACTGAAATGTGTCACACTGTGGTCGTGGGGAGCTTTATCTGTAAATAGAGCAAAACGTCTTTACCACCCTAGGCCAACTGCAACCGCCAGGCCTTCCAGGTGTGACGCGTAGCCTCAGTGTTCTGAAACGCTCTGCCTGTCCTGCCTGCGGCCTGGGCTGCTCGGGGACCGCCCAGCGTTGTGCCTCGGGCTCTTGCTGTTCCGCGCAGTCCCATGGCAGAGCAGGAAGGAGACATTGCAGTACTCAGGGAGCCACGCAGCTGTGGGCGACGTTGGCCTGAGCCGCCCGTCCCCAGAGCTCTCGCAGCCCGGGAGGAGCTCAGGCACGGCGTGCTCTAGTATACACGGTTACACTTTTTGGAGTATTGTTTTGGGGGGTCTTGAAGATAGTGCTTGTCTCTGGTGCTGAAAAGAGGGGTGCTTGCCTCAGAGTGTTGGGAGCTCGGGTGGGGAAAGTCCGTTTTGGAATCCGGGAAGACATGTGATACCATGGGGAGGCGTGTGCAGACGGATGCGTGTGTGTGAGTGTGAAGGCCACGAGGAGAACCTGGCCTTGGTGCCGGAAGTCCCTGGGTCCGTCGTCCCCTCTAGGCGGGCAGGTTTGGCACCCAGGAGGACCCTTGCTGCTGTGGTCCCTCAGCTGGCTGTGAGCCAGCCTGCGGCAAAGTCAGGAGCAAGGGCTGGGGAGCTCACGGCTCGAGCCTGCCTCGGAGCGCAGGGTCCTGAGTTCAATCCCTGAAACTGAAAGAAATACAAAATAAAGTCAAGAGCTGGACCCGGGTGCCATGCCATTCTGAGACTTGCCCCTCCCACCTCCTGCTCTGCCCGCAGTACATCTCGGTGCGCCGGGGGTGTGTTGGAGATGCAACGCAGAGCGAGGCCAGCTCTTACCTGTGGCCAGCGCTGGGTTCCGCCCTGGTGGGAAGTTGCGGGCCGTGGGCCCAGGAGGGCCTTCGGGAGGCGGGACTCTGTCCCGGTCTCGGGTGGGTGAGTCCTGCCCCGCCGGGCCGCACAGCTCCGTCCTGGAATTGCACAGTCGTGCCGGGCTGTCCGGCCTGTCCAGCCACGTGTGAGCTGGTGGTGGAGACTGGCACGTCCTTGAGGAAAGCACACCCCGTTTGTCTTTCCTCTGAGAACAGGGTTTGATTCGGGCCTGATTCAGGGCCCCTGCTCAGGGTGCCCCCGACTCACCCCTGGAGGAGCCTGCAGGCCCCTCCTCTGCCCTCCCGTTGCTTTCCTGTATCTCTGGTGACTCAGGCTTTTCCTAAAAGCCCTGCATCATTCTTGCCGAATACTCCCCTGATCCAGTTACCGAGCGTACAGCCACCTCGTCGTATCCTCCGGCTCCCAGACAAGCTCGCAGCAGCAGCAGCAGCGTTTGCCCAGCGCGCAGCCAGATTCGGGCCCGCAGCTGCTGTGCGGAAGCTTCACAGTGTGCAGAGTCCGCCCTTCTTGGCAGCTCTTCTCCCGCCTTGGAGCCGTAGGGCTTGTCTGTGCCTAACAGTGGAGCTTTGTAAAGCAGAGATTTCAGAAAGGGGAATTAAATCAATTTCTCTAAGCGGGGGAATGGTGTGTGTCTGTAGTCCTAGCTACTCAGGAGGCTGAGGCAGGAGGATCACAGAACAAAGCCTTTGCCAAGTAGGCGCTAAGTCTCCCCGAGCATTACGGAGGTGGACGGGGCCCACAGTTGGTAGTTGCTGGTAGTGAGGGGCACATAGATGGCAGTGGCCCTGAGTGGTGAGCAGTGGCTCCTGGGGAGCCCGAGTCAGACCCGGCAGCCGACAGGTCTCACTGCTGTCGTGCGGGTCCACACCCAGCCACAAGGAGAGGGCGCCCGGCGTGGCACTGCCTCGGGGACTGAAGAAAACGGAAGGAAGCGGAGTTGCTGGGCATCGGGCTTGAAGTTCCAGCCCTTGGACTCTGGGTCTTTATGCTACTTTGCATCCATCACCTTTGTGAAGATAACCTCTTAGGTGGCTTTGTTTTTAATTTTGACTTGATGAATTTGCAGCATGTTCCTATAGCTTTTCTTTGTACCCTCTTTACCCTTTTAGCTTTTCCTGCCATATGTGGTAACTTCATTGCTCTTACTTTATTTTTGGTTTTTCGAGACAGGGTCTCATTATGCAGTTCGGGCTGGCCCTGAACTCAGGGAAACCTTCCTGCCTCCGCCACCTGATGGCTGGGATCACAGGAATATGCCACTGTTCCTGGCTTAATTTCTTTCATTTAAATATATGATTTGAACTTCCTCACACAACTTGTAAATAAAGCACATGCATGGCTAGGGTGCTAATGAAGGTAGTCCTCACCCGAGCAAGTGTGATTATGTAGGCGTTTGTTTCCTGCTCCAGTCATCTTACACCCGTCTTCCTAGCCATGAGCTTAGGTTCCCCGTTTCTTCCTCACATGCGTACTGCCTTCTGAATTGAAGTACAAGAGGAAACAAACACTTGGGTTGTCTAGTGGATTCAGTAGCCAAACTTACACTTTCACCTCCAGAGCGTTCCCCTTACACACACCACACACACTACACACACACACACACACACATGGGCAGCTTGCCTGGCTGGCTCAAGAATGGCATGGTCTGCAGGTCCTGGGACTCCACCCTGTCATAGTCAGTTTTCTGTCACTATCGCAAATGCCTGAGGCAAGTGACCCATAAAGAGAAAAGGCTTAAGGCCAGGGATGTAGCTCAGTGGCACCGTGCTTGCTTCACAAGTGTAAGGTCCTGAGTTTTGATCCTGCCCCCAAAAAAGTTTATGGTGAAAATGCCTAGAGTTGAGGGGACTTCAGTGCAGACTTGCTGGGCCGTAGCTTTGCCTCCTTGCCCGCAGCACCTCATGCCAGGATGTGGTGGGGCAAAGCTGTTCACCTTGTGGCTTAGAGTGAGAGAGAAAGGAGATGCCCTCGGAGGGCGGCTCCCCCAACTAAAGCCTCTCACAAGGCTCACTTCTCGCTCCCACCACCTCCCACAAGGGCCACACCGGAGACCAGGCCCTCTGGGGTATAATCGCTTTGGTTAGATCTTGAGATGGGCTGCAGTGCTGCCAGGCTGGCTTCAAACCCTTGGGCTCCAACAGTTCTTCCGCCTCCCAAGTAGCTGGGATTACGGGTCAAGACACTTAAACCCACCTGGGCAGCAGAGCCTTTTTAGCTCATAGGCCTTTGGAAGACATTTATGATCCAAGGTTTAGGACACCTTTTCCAGCCACTTGCCACCAACTGGAAATAGGATCTCTGTGGACCAGGAGGGAATCCAAGCAGCTACAGGAAAGACAACCACCCGGATACTCAGGATCACGAGGTCTGCAAGCAGAGTGTGACGCACTTGCCCAGCATTCTCTGGCTCCACATGAACCCGACGTACCTTCAACAAACCATGACCCGTAGAGAATTCATGTAACACGTAGCAGAGCCCGGGGGTTTTCAGCCGCATGGTCTTGGCAGGTGATCTTGCCCCAGTGCATCTTTGGAAGGAGAGGATCGCTACGTAATCATTACTAAAGTCAAGAAATAGGATCCCATGCACCACAAAACTCAGAGCTTGACCCCCATGAAGAAGTACAGAGTCGAAGGAAGCTGTGGACCTTGGCATTGATGTAAAGGAAGCGGGAGGGACTTGGGAGTCAGTTTAAGTCCCCACACTGTGTCACAGCCTTCAGTCTCCCAGTGTTACATCTAGGTCCCTGGCTGAACTCTGCTGGCTGCCAGGCCCCATGTGCGCCTGTGGGTGTCCCCGTCGCCCCCTCATGTCATCTGCACCTCCTCCTTGCTCATGCTTGCCCTGGCTGCCATTTACAGGCTGCCACTTCCAGCCTTGCCCTCTCCGGCGTGTGGCGGGCAGCTGTGGAGGGATGCAGTGCCCAGGGCTGCCCTGCCTCGCAGGTCGGTCCTCTGCACTGCTGACCTGGCCTCCCCAGGAGATCTCCCGCCTGGCTGCTGGGGAATTTTTTTTTTTTTTTTTGCTTTTTGGAGACAGGATCTCACTTTGTAGTTCAGGCTGGCCCTGAGCTCACTATGGTGCCCAGGCAAGCCGCCGGGAACTCAGCAATCCTCCCGTCTCTGCCTCCCGAGTGCTGGGATTACAGGCGTGAGCCACCACGCCCAGCATTATATGTGGTAACCAGGGATCGAACTCAGGTCCTTGCGCTTGCAAGGCAGGCGCCGGAACCACTGAGCTAACCCTCCGGCCCTGCTGGGGAATTTTATAATCTAATGCTCCTCGGCTCTGCCTTCACTTTGTCTTTGATCAGTTAGCTCAAGAAACTGCTTGGAAATGATCTTGGTACTGTGTCATTCGAATTTCTTAGAATTTAGATTCCCTGAGTGCATCCCCAGGCCGAGTGCCTTTGGAATGCTTTTTCCAGGTCTAGGTTACACTGCCCTTGGCAAAATCAGGGAAGAGCCAGGTGGGTGTGGTGGTGCACAGTTGCAGTTCCAGCTACTTGGGTGGCTGAGGCAGCAGACCAGGGAGTTTAGTGAGGCCTCATCAGAGGGGTGTGGGGGACAGGCAGAGAGAAGACGGAGATGGGAGGAGACAGGGAGACACTCTCTGAAAGCTAGAAAAGTCCCCGGAAGGACTCACAGCAATCCTGATACGTTCACTGTGGCCAGAGGAGAGGCAGGTACTGGGCATCAATCACTAAACTGTGTGAACTAAGAATGTAGGCCAGCGTGGGTCCCCAAGGACGAGCCAGGTAAACCAAACCCCAAACACGCGGCCTCTACTAATTTTACAAAACTGTACATTCTTTCCCTTTCCTCTAGGGGGCCCTCTTTCACTGGTAAGAAATTAGTTTTGGCTACAAGTTTAGCACAGACTCCTAGCTGTTGGTGTTCCTTTTTTTTTTTTTTTTTTTGCTTTTTGAGACAGGGTCTCGCTTTGTAGTTCAGGCTGGCCCTGAGCTCACTATGGTGCCCAGGCAAGCCGCCGCGAACTCAGCAATCCTCCTGTCTCTGCCTACGGAGTGCTGGGATGACAGGCGTGAGCCACCACGTCTGGCATTGTGGTATGCGGCGTTGATTGTTGGTGGGCGTGAGTCTCCACGCCCAGCATTACATGTGGTTACCGGGGATCGAACTCAGGTCCTTGCGCTTGCGAGGCAGGCGCTGGAACCACTGAGCTAACCCTCCGGCCCCACAAATTGTGCTTTTAATGAGTAACAGATTAAGGGCCTAGGAATTTGTCTGTCCTATCCCTGTGATGGTGTGTCACTTTGTGTGCAAAATTGTGGTTCTGGAGGTCTTTTGCGGTACTTATCAAGCAATAAGTATATGAACATTTCCTTCAGAACCACCCAGTTTTGTTAGAATTGAAAAGGTGAACAAGTGAGTATGCATAAACCCGCCTTTTGGCTCAAGAACTGAACTTTGCTTCTTCAGTCAAATATACCTTCAGCTGGCACTGAGTGGCTAAGGTGGGCACCCAAGTTCGATCTGGGCAACTAGTGAGACCCTGTCTCAAAATGGAAAATAGAACTTAAACAGGGCATAGGCGTAGATCTGCACAAAGGCCCTGGGTCCCATCTCCAGTGCCTCACCCTGTCTACCCACCTCTCTTCAGACTCCTTCCTAGAGGTCTTTACTTTCAGAGGGAGCCAAGATGGTGCTTTGGTGTTTATCATTCGTCTGTAACTGCGCGTGTTCTATCTGGGCTGTGCACCTCTAGGTGACTTTATTCTCTCATGACTTCGCTGACTACTAAGGAACATTAAGAGCTCCCAAATGTTACCCTGAATCCTATTTCTCAATGGCTCAGGCAGTCGGTATCTCATAGTCACTTCACCTCTAATATGGTACAAACTAAATGAGTTGTTTCTCCTTTGTATCATCCTTGGCTTAGTAAAAATCAGAGCCGTCTAACAAGGAGTCATGGTTGACTTCTGTTATCCTGTGCAGCAGTTTTGTCAGCAGTGAAATCATGCTGTCTGATAGCTTCCTGACTCAGATTAAAAACTGAACTGCTCTGAATGACCAAGATTATGAAATTGTTATTAGTACTTTATTGTTCCTTCGGGCCCCAAGGCGAGATCTTTTCCCATTCTGTGTTGCAAAATCCAAACTGAACACCAAGAGCACAGGTTTATTCGAGGCCAATAGGGCAGAAGTGGGAGCTTCACCCATAAATAAACTCAACTCAGGGAAGAGGTTACGGGGTGGCAGACATGAGGATGAGGGACAGGCAAAGGAGAAGAGGGGATTGCCACACCCTTCCCTGGAAGAGGCTTCTGTTAGCCCTCCTTTCGCAGTCCATCCTACTTGGTCATGTGGCTGCTGGGTACATCCTTTGGCATGGAAATTAGACTATACCCAGGTCAGAGTTAATCTGGAGCACCCCCTGAGCAGCATCTCAGATCCAACCGATTCTGGCTGGCCAGCTGGAGAGGACTTCAGGCCTTTAGATATCTTGTTGCCAAAGACAAATTGGAAATGGATAGAAATCCAGCTAGTTCAAGTAGTCACACCCTGGTAACAAAATATTTTAACCAGCTTGAGGGGAGCTAATTTTGGAGTGGTCTTTTATAAACAGCACAATTTCAAGTCACCAGATGTTTTTTGAGGACAGATTCATGCGAGCACATGTTATTTCTTGCTGCGTTATGATCTAAATCATCCATTTTGCTTATCGTTTTGTCTGGCAAAATGGCATCACATGCCAAAAGACAAAATTACAATGAATTTCAATATTTTTAAGCTAGGTGTGGTGGCACAAGCACCACCCCAGACCTCAGGAGGTTGAGGGACGAGGGAGGGTCGCTGCAAGTTCGAGGCCAGCCTGTGCTGTGCTACAAAGTGAGTTCCAGACCAGCCTAAGCTGCTTCTTGAGATCTTGTCAACAAACAAAGATTTTCACTGGCTCTTTATACGTGTGATTGTAGAATGCAGCCATACTTCATTCCATAAGATAGACTGAGCATTCTGCCAAACTCGAGCAGTCAGGTGTGATCCAGGTTCTTGTTTGTCCTGAATAAAGAACTGAGCAGATAACCAAAAGGAGCAACAGATGAAGTTTCTGTAAAGAATATTGCGCAGTGAGCGGGCCAGTGAGAAAGGCTCGTGGCCCAGGTTTGGCGTGGAAGGTTTTAAGCACTGGGGCTTGAGGCAGGGTTGAGGAGTTGATCTAGGTTTTACTCATGCCAATGAGTGGCCTGACTGCACCTTTCCATTGGACAGTGTAGTTTTTGACCTTACATGGCCTGTGGAAGGGCTGTCATGATGCCCAAAGGCCACAGGGAACAGGCTCAAAACTGTATAGCTAAGGACATGGTACTTAGGGATAGGGTCAGCCACGTGTTGAAGACTACTGTATCTATGCCCAGAAACATACTGTTTATAAACTGGGTTACCTGGTACTTCCTTTTAGACCAGGTTATCCTAGTCCTGGGTTAAAGTTTAACTCAGAAGGTGGATCTAGCCTGGAAAGTGGGCTCCAAGCTGCCTCTTGCATGAAGTGCTGAAGAAAGAAAAAGTACTGATCATTTCAAAGTCACTTTCCTTATAAGGCAGACAAGGAGACAACAGCAGAAAGACGATCAATTGGTTACCACCAGTTTACTTGAGGTTAACGTTTACAAAACAAAGGTTTCGTTATGCCAAATACCACTGGCCTGTTACTTCATCATTTCTCTCTCAATTTCTCAGGTCAGAAAACTTCTATTTGGTGACATGGAGCTTTAGTATGGGTGACCCCATTTTGACGTCTAGTCTGGTATGCTGGGCCTAATGGATGTGCTTTGTCCTTGTATGGGTGTTTCACTGCTTTTGGGGTTTGAGTCAGTAGCCCTGATGCAGGAGGATAGACTGACTTCAACATGGCAGCAACATGTGTTTTTTTCTGTTGGCAAATCTACAAAGGAAAACCTGTATGATATTAATCAATTTGTAAAAACTTAAGTCTTGAGAAACAGTTTTGTAAACTACTTTTTCCTAATATCTTTTTTTTTTAAAGTTTTTTTTTGACAGGGTCTCATTTTGTGGTTCAGGCTGGCCCTGAACTCATTCTGTGGCCCAAGTTAGCCTCGAACTCACAGCAATCCTCTGCCTCCCGAGTGCTGGGATTACAGGGGTGAGCTACCATGCCCAGCACTGTGGTATGTGGTACCGGGGATCAAACTCAATTGTGCTTAGCCAGGCAGTGCTGGAACCACTGAGCTAAATCCCCAGCCCCCTTTTCCTAATATCTAATAGCCCACAGGAAGGGACGTGGCCCACGGATTCTCCATTCACCCCCTCCATACCATCTTCTCCAAGGAAATTCTATTTCCCCTGCTCCTTCCCTCTTACTGATGTTTTATGCCAAAACAAAATGTTTGAGGACAAAGAGAAGCCTAAGAACAAGGCCAAGAAGAGACAGGACAATGTGGAGATTTGGACATTTTAATAACATTGTCAAAACTGGAGACCCATAGACACATCTAGAATTTTAGTCATTTTTGTACTGAGGTAGCCAGCATTTTAACTCAATTACAGGTAAAGATGGTAACTTAAGAACAAGTTCCTATTCCTGAGAAAACAAAAAAGAACTCAGCATGATTAAAAAAAAAATTCTTCCTCTAAACCAATAATATTAACATTATGAGCTAAGGAACTGGATGTGGTCACACACAGCTGTAATGCTAGCACTGGGGAGGCTGAGGCAGGAGGATCATTACAAGTTTGAGGCCAGTTGGGGTTCTAACAGTGAATGCAAGGCTAGCTTGAACTACATAGTGAGAATCTGTCTAAAAAATACATATGTGTATACATATATGGAATAATAAAGATGTGGGTGGTAGATTATCCCGTTAATAGCGTCAAAGAGTCAGATTTTCTAGTGTCCATGTTTTTCTTTTTTTTTTGCGGTACCAGGGATTGAACTCAGGCCCGTGTGCGTCCATGGTTGGCGCAGTATTACTTGAGCTAAATCCCCAGCCCAATGTGTTCATGTTTTTCTAAAAAGAAAGATATGAAGGAGACAAGGAAAATCATAGTTTAAAGATTGTACTTATAAGAAGATAGCAACTTCAGGAAACAGAGTTATCTGAGGTTCTCCGTATCTTACTACATACTTTCTGCTCCCTAGGCTTGGTTACCCCTCCCAGGCTTTTTTTTCTGCCCATACCTAGCATACTTAACTCCAGATAAATTAAGTCCATAAATAAACCTATTATAGGATAAATGGCAGCAACATGACCTTAAGATGAAAAAAAGATTCAAGAGATTCAAAGGATGTTTTTAGGCAAACATTTAGATTACTTATCTTAAAGGATACTTCCAAGAACACGTGTATATCTCCGAATCTCAGGCCATTAGTGCACCTCTCCAAAGGCTAACATTCTGAATATGTACTGTGCATAATAAAATCTACGTCTCTCACTGAGGTGCCCTGAAATCCTCTTTCTGTGATGAGAGCCAAGAACCTACCAGGTGGAACTAGGCATGATGGCACATGTCTGTAATCCCAGCACTCCAGGAAACTGAGGCTGGAGGATTACAAGTTTGAGCTCAGGTTATGCAGTTTTTGCAAAACCATGTCTTAAAACACTTACAGAGAGGGCCGGAGATTTAGCTTAGTGGTTCTGACGCCTGCCTAGCAAATGCAAGGTCCCTGGTTCGATCCCCGGCAACCACATACAATAATAGCAGGCCTAGTGACTCACACCCACCAGCAATCAGTACCACATACCACAAAGCCAGGCGTGATGGGTCACGCCTATAATCCCAGCACCCAGCACTTGGGAGGCAGAGGCAGGATTGCTGAGTTTGAAGCTTGCTTGGCCTAGTGAGCTCAGGGCCAGCCTGAACTACAAGACCCTATCTCAAAAACAAACAACAACAGGGCCGGAGGGTTAGTTCAGTGGTTCCGGTGCCTGCCTCACAAGCGCAAGGACCTGAGTTCGATCCCCGGTAACCACGGAGACACGCCCACCAACAATCAACACCGCATACCACAATGCCGGATGTGGTGGCTCACGCCTGTAATCCCAGCACTCGGGAGGTAGAGACAGGAGAATTGCTGAGTTCGCGGCGGCTTGCCTGGGCACCATAGTGAGCTCAGGGCCAGCCTGAACTACAAAGCGAGACCCTGTCTCAAAGATAAACAAAAACAAACAACAAAAAACCCACTTAACAGAGTTGGGGATGTAGCTAAGTGTGAAGGTCCTGGGTTCAACCCCAAGTACTATATCACTAAAAACAAAACACACTTGTCAATATCATTTCCTTCTAGTAAGTAGGTGGGCAGAGTTGAGAGTTCTCTCTGCAGGAACTCCGTTTGGGCCAGTTTCTTCCTATACTGACTTTGGGTTTATTCCACTACCTTTCAATCTCTTCTGCTTCCCCCCAATTCGCTGCTGGAGTTACACAGGTGGAAGTGCTTTTCCACTTCCGGATCCCTGTGCCTAAAACTCAAGTGCTGCAAATCTGAATCTTCACTCTTTATTCATATAACCTCAAACCCCTTGGTTGCACTGTCCTTCATAGTAACGATCACTGTCTAAGGTACTGAAGTAAATGTGTTGACGATTGGCTCTTCCACCTGTCTCCTGGCATATAAACTTACCAGTGCAGGTCTTTCGTTTTACACTATTGTATCCTCAGTCCAATACACAGATGCTTAAGAATAATGTAAGGAATGAATCAATCCAGATTCATAAATAATGAACAAAGACTGAGAAATGAGGCAACCTGCCCAAGATCACAGAGGCTACAGTTAGCAAAACTGGATTCCAATACAAGTCGGCCTCCCAAAGGCACCCCGCCCCGTGCCTTCACTTCATACTATAGATGGAGAAAGGCGGTATTTAGGAGCCGTTTGCAGCTTTCTTCCAACGAGAATCAGAAATGGATTCCGTCTGACTCGACCTTCAGTACTGCGTGACACTGGCATATTTAACTCTGGGCTCTCAATTATGCTCACCTGTATAAACAGATCTGTACCGAGCAATCGTTTTAAGGTCCTTTAACTCCAACACCTGTCAGATCCTAAGATCCACCAAGGGTTGGGAGTCATCTGCCTCACTCTCTAGGGCCTGGAAGCCCCTCCAGGCCCAGTAGCTGCGGTCTCCCGCAAGTGTTACCGCCTTCGCCTACAGCAAGACGGATCCCAAACTCAAGAGCGAGGAAAATGCCGCCAGACGCTGTGCCCTCCGTGGCTCCCGAATGTGTAAGGGCAGAGCCCCAACACTACCTCGAGGTCACCCTTACTCCTTCGCCTCCTCTGGTGTCCGTACATTCCCCCAAACCAGACTGGAGCCTCCCCTGGCCCAAGACGTTCCATCGTGGCTTCCGCACCCTTCGGCCCGCGCCCGGGAAGTGACGCAAGCGCGCGTCACGCGCGCGCCTTCGCGGCGCGGAGGGCGGGGCGTGAGAGGGAGGCGGGGGTGAGGGCGGGGAGGGGACGCGCGGAGCCCAGACCTTCTGGAGCTGCTCGCGGAGGGCGGCTGTCCCAACGCCGGAGGAGCTGCGGGCGAGGTTCGGAGAGGCCGGGGGCCGCGGGGGCGCGGGTTTCGCCCCAGCAGCGGGGCGGCGGCGTGCGGGCCAGGGACTGCTGGGTCATCCGTCGGCGCCGTCCACCTGACGGGGCGCGTCGCGTCGGGGCGCTGCCGCCCGAGTCCCGCGCGGGCCGTGCCGTGGGCCGTCGCCAGCTCGCTGAGCAGTGCCGGTTCCCAGCGTGCATCTCCGACGGAGGCCGGCCTCACCCTCCGGCCCTGAGTCCACGGACACCTGTGGGGCGGCGGGCGAGGCGCGCCTCGGGCCCCCCGGGGACGTCCCGGTAGCGTCAGGATGGAGGCTCTGGCCGTGGCGGGGGACTTCTCCGATCCGCGTCGGTCCAGGGGCACAGAGACGTCCCGGAGCTGGGAGGATGCTCGTGGCTCGGGATTCGAAGACTTTCACCCGGTGATGGAGGGAGGAAGTGTGGGGCAGGGGTTGGGCAGAGAAGTCCTTGCTTCCGAAGCTTCTTGGAGGAGCGCCCAGGGAATGTCCATCACGGAAGTTGGGTAGAGAAAAGGCAGAACTCAGACGCCCAAGAGAGCGGGTCACAGACAGCTGGCGGTGTCTCAGAGCCGGTGACCAGTCTCTGCGGTTAGGAAGTGTGTCAGTGGATGCGGTAGGCTCGTTTTGCCTCTGAGGTGAATTATGAAATTTTTCCAGGATGAGTTTACAACCTGGCCATATCACCTGGGGAGTAAGTAGATTTTTGGCTAAGGGTCAGAAGATAGTTGTATTTTTTTACGCTGTAAACCTAAAACTACTTTTTACAAAAGGCCGAATTAAAACTGTGCTAAGAAAGTTTGTTACAATTTCAAGCAGATTCGATTAATAACGATCAGTAACACTAAACTCTGCACTGCTAAACAAGCATTCTGTCCCTAAGTTATACTCAGGCTCCACCAGACTTTTAAGAGTTATTGTCATGCATACCGAGGGTTAAAACGTGTTCAGGATTTGAGTTTTACTGGCCTTGGAGACAATCGTGTTTCTGCTGTGTAGAAGTTAGCTAATTCAGAAGAGAGAGGTGGTTCTTATAAACGTAGTTAAGAGATGTGTGCTGTGGTGCCAGTGCACGGGACGCTTCCTGTTGGGTATGGAGGCTGGAAGGAGGGATAAGGGAATATTTTCGGAAAGTGTCTTGAAGAATGAGTAACGTTTAGACAAGCTGAAGGCGGAGGGGGGATTTTGGAGGAAGGTGAGAATGTGGGGGATGGGGCCACTAACTCCTGTACGGAGGGGGATTCCGGTGCAGGGCAGAGATGCAGAAGTTTAGGCTTTTCTCTCTTGGAGACAGAATCGGGGAAGGATTTTAAGCAGGCTGATTGTCTAAAATGAATTATTTATTTATTGGGTTTTTTTTTTTTTTTGGACGCAGGGTTTCTCTGTGTAGTCCTAGTCAGTCTTGAACTCACTATATAGCCCAGGCTGACCTTGAACTTGCCCAGATCCTCTTACCTCAACTTCTGGAATGCTGGAATTTCAGTTTTACACCATCGGTCCAGACTACAGTGCAGTTTTTTGTAGCTACCATAAAATACTGTTTGGTTGGTAAGGATAGAGCCCAGTAGGAGTTTTTGATTATATACTATCTGTAATCTTTTCTGTTCAGTAAGTCTTGAATTGAATTGAGTATTCATTTGATAATTGTTTTTTGTATAAAGGTGTCTGACCAGCTAATCTGTAAACTTCTATGAACAAAAATTCTGCTTTTGTATCTTTTCATTCTCAATCCAGTTTGGGCATTCTTGTGGAATGTTTGTGTACTTGTGGACTGTTTGTGTACTTGTGGACTTGAGAATAATTAATGGATTTCTTTGATTCGGGTGTTGATTTTTCATTGAAAAAGTTCTCAGTAAAAACTAAGATTGTTTCATTTACTTGTGTCAGTAGTTAGAGATGTAAAGTTTCAGTCTTAACTGTGAATTTAATTTTTGACACATTTTTTGTTTGTGTGTTTGGTAGTACTGAGGATTGAGCCAGTACCTTTACATTGAGTTACATTCCCAGCCAGTTTTTTCTTTTTTTAGAGACAAGGTATGGCTAAGTTGCCCTGGTTGGGTTTGAATTTGGGATCCTCCTAACTCAAGCCTCAGGATTATAGGTGTGTTGCCACTATTGTTGGCTGCTGCAAATACATTTATTGGCTGTGAAGTAAACATCTCTAGAGGAAATGTTCTATCCCTGGAATGTAGGAGATGCCTATATAACCTAACCCCTGACCCAGAATAGAAGTATTATTAAGTGGCTTCTTAGCCCATCAATAAGGTTATCACACTGAAAATTAGAGATTCACAGTATGTAGGGGCCAGATGTTTGAAAGTCTGGGTAAATGCTCATTTCTATCTTACAGCCTTATGTATGCTACTTCAGATGGCTGAAATGCCCCAAATTGTTAAACATGGAAAACAATAGTTGACTTCTATTTATCCCAGTGAATACTATCTAATTAGTATTTTATTTGCTTGATGTTTATATAAAAAGTTCCTAAAGTGGTTTAAGAAGAGGCTATATATATTTTTTCCCTTTCGGTGCTAGAGTTCAAACTCAAGGCCTTGCTTTGTGCTGTTAAACTATGTCAGGACTGAGCTACTTATCCAGCCCTGAGTCTTAAGTTTTGTATTTTGCCAAATGACAGGAAGGAGTTGGCTCCCGGAACAGGAACGTGGCTAGAGCATTTGGTCTCTACGTTTTATGCTTTTCTTTTTTCTTTTTTTATTTCTATTTTATTTTATATTTTGGTATCAGGGATTGAACTCACGATCTTGTGCTTGCAAGACAGGTGCAGGAACCATGGAGCTAAATCCCCAGCCTATGTTGTCTTTTCTTAAGGATTAGTGTTAGCATCCCCTAAGCCACACACTGGATAACAGAAGGACCATACCGAAGTTCTGTGAAAAACTATGGAAGCAGTCTTTTCAATTCCTAGTCAAAATAAATGCTCAATTATAATTGCATTTGTAGAGAGTTTAAAATTAAAAATGACTTTTGGGGAATATTTGCATAAGGACATATTTATAGTTTTCTGTGTGTTTTCAAACACCTGTAATGAAAATTTTATTTTTGTAGTTCTCAGTGTTAGAATTTTTTAAATTTTAAAAATGTTTACTGATGCCGGACATGGTGGCTCACGCCTGTCATCCCAGCACTCGGGAGGTAGAGACAGGAGAATTGCTGAGTTCGCGGCGGCTGGCCCGGGTACCATAGTGAGCTCAGGGCCAGCCTGAACTACAAAGCGAGACCCTGTCTCCAAAAAGCAACAACAACAACAACAACAACAACAACAAAAAACAAGTTTTCTAAAAAAGTTTTATTCTTTAGGTAGAACTTTGAAGCACTTTTTAAAAATCCTTTAGAAATTGAACTCATAAGATGTTTAATGGACAAAATTCTTACTGGGCTATCATTCTTTTCAAGGGGGACATATCACTTATACCACATATTGTTCATAATGACTTACAAAGATAAGTACAAGGGTGACCTAGAGAGAGAGATAAGACAGTTCAGGGCTGGGAGAAATTAAGGTGGAAGGAAGAGTGAGTCTGCGGACTGAAGTCTTAAGAATTTGTTAGAGGGCCAAAGATTTGGCTGTGCTTTTTAATAGTTGGTTCAGAGAGCAATGTAATCATTTACATGGTCGGGTGACCCTACGAGGAGAGCTGCCAGTTCTTCTTCTGAATTCCTGAAGACTCCTCCTAGTGAGAAACCCCTTAGCTACATCTTTAAGAAAACAGCCTGCACTTCAAAAGACTGGGGGTTGTGTTTCTGTTAAACCTTGCCTGGCCTCGTTGTACTGAATGGTGACATTACATCAAAACATAATTCAGAAAAAAAACATAATTCAGTAAAAGCAATTCTGTGAGGCAAAATAATGTGATCCAAGCAGACAGAGGTTGAGAGTGATTAAAAGACTAGACTAGATGGATGGCACACTCTTCAAACTACCTTCAGTAAATACTTTGTTCCTCAGTGGAGCTTCTGTAATGAATTTATCAGTGGTGGCGCTGGAGTTGGTGCTTCCTGACAAGCTCCTTGAGCACATCTCTTTCGCGTAGCCGCCGGTCACAGAGCCGTATGCTTGCGCAGGCTGCCTTATCACGGGGTGTGTGTGAGCCGGGAAGAGCCGCTGGGACTCCTTTGATTGGAAGCTGCCTCACCTGTGCGCACAGATGGGCCGAGGGTTACCAGACGGCAGAGCATCAAGAGGCTTTTCGATCTGGAGAAGTTCAGGAGGAGAATTAATTTTTAAGCTGGGTTCAGATCTGCTCAGTTTAGATGAAATGTCCAATAAGTTACTCTGTCTCTGTTTTGCCCAAACTGGAGTTGCTCTTTCAAGTAATTATAGGTTGCATTTATCCTATGTAGCATGTGTCCTGTGCTAATAGAGGCTGTTCCCTGTTCATCCTTCCTTGGTAAACAATGGGTGGGACTGTCCTTGCCTAAATATAGTTATGTAATGTTGTGTTCCTTAATTGCATTTCCATAGAGCTTTTGACATTGTTTTTATAATGTGTTCCTGAGAAAGGAGTTGGGCTAGTGACCAGAGCTTTAAATAGAATGTTAGGAGAATGCAAATAAAAGTTATCAAAATAAAACTGTAGGTGGGTGAAATAAATTGATTAAAATACATTCTGGAGGTTGGGGATGTAGCTCTGGTAAAGCATATGCTTAGCATGCACGGTGCCCCTGGTTCAAGTATCAGCACTTCTTTAAAAAATCCATTGTAGTCATTGTCTTGTTAGGTAGGATGCTTGGCTTCTTAGCAAATTGGATTATGTTTTTATCTGTGTACATTTGTTAGCCATTTTATTTGGAGTTCTGGTGTTACAAGTGCGTGGGTTTGTTTGTTTGCTTGTTTGGGAGACAGGGTCTCGCTGTGTAGCTAAGGCTAGTCTCAAATTCACTGTGTAGTCCAGGCTGGCCTCGAACTCTCAGTAATTCTCCTGCCTCAGCCTCCTGGGTGCTGAGATTACAGGCATGCACCACAATGCCCAGCTAAGTGTGGGTTTTGTCTAGTTGTGTAGTCATGAATGGATACCTCTTAATATTATTTATGAGAAATAATTGATGACAGTGCTTTCATATCTATGTGCTGACTACTGATACTTCTACAAATTCTGGTCATGATGTTACCTAGTCCAAGAGCTAAAATGCTTTATGCAGAGACAGGATTGAAGTTGCATATTCAAGTCCTTTAGATATTAACTATGCTAAGTAGATAGCACTTTCTCCTAAGATCCTACTTTTCTTGTACATATTTGGGACAAATTGCAGTGTTTTTTTGTTACTTTCTTCTGTTTTTTGCTGGTGGTACTGGGAAGTGAGCCCAGAGCCTCTGCACTGAGCTATAGCCTCAGTCTTTTTTATTTTTTAAGATAGGGTCCCTCTAAGTCACTAAATTATGTGGGCTGAGCTCAAATTTGTCATTTTCTTGCCTCAGCCTCCCAGAGTGCTGGGATTAGCAGCATGTGCCGTCATACTAGGCTTTCTGTTACCCACTTACGGAATATAGAATCTTTCCTTAAAGAATTTTTATCTTTTCATTACTTTAATAAGCAAATACATATTTCTCAAGTACTATACACTATAAGTATATAATACATATATTAATATACTGTACATGAACATAAAAAACCGTGCTTGATAGTAATTTCAGAGTTTTGAAGTTAAGACTCCCAGAAAAGCTAATTAGCAGGTTGGATTTCGGGTCTAACAAGTTATAGCCCCAAGCACAGCCAGTAGTGGGGGTGCTGGCCACTTAGCTCCGTGGCATGTGGAGACTGCACTTGAATTCTTCAGTGAATGCTTTAACTGCATGGGGTTTGTTTTGGTCCATGCTGGGGTTGGAACCCAGAACCTGGCACATGCTTCACAAGCACTCCGTGAGCTTCGGAACTAGTGTTTTCTCACAGCCTGCCAGAGTTGCTGTAAGGGGCACTGTGAGTCTCCTGCATTTCATGGCAGTCCAGTATTTGTGCTCCACAGTCCTGTGTACTTCTGCCTGAATCTCTGGGTTGTCGCAGATTGCTGGCAAAAGCATTCCTCGCTCTCAGTGGTGGGTAATTTCTAATCATTTGGCTCATTAAAGTTTTTTGGGACAGAGTCTCGCTATGTAGCCTCAAATTTGTGATGGTCATTCTGCCTGTTTCCCAAAGTGCCAGGATTACAGCTGTGGGTCACCATGCCTAGCAATACGTTACAGTTTTTGTATCTTCCTGGTGGACTGACTGTGCTACTTATAATCTGTCTAGTTTTTTCATTGCCTTTGATCTTGAGGTATGTCCCTTGAAGTGTACTTTTTATGATATTAGTACCGCTTTCTCTTGGTAGCCATTGCTTGTGGTGGATCTTTTCTATCCTTAAGCTTTCAAACTTTCTTTGTCCTAGAAAGCATTATGAAGTTAGATTTAATTTTTTTTTTTGAGACAGGGACTTGCTTTGTAGTTCAGGCTGGCCCTGAACTCATTATGTAGCCCAGGCTAGCCTTGTATTTGCAGCAGTCCTCCTACTTCAGCCTCCCAAGAGCTGGGATTATGGGTATGTGCCACCACACCTGGTCTAATTTTTTTCTTTTAGTCTGGCATTTTCAGTATTAAATTAGAATATTTAGTTCACTTACATTTAATATAGTTGTTGATAAATGATGTTGTGTTTGTCATAGGTTTTTTTTTTGGTTGTTGTTGTTATTATCTTTTGTTTTTGTTGTGCTTGAGATAAATCCCAAGACCTCATTCTGGTCAAGTGCTCAACCACTGAATTTATTATTATTATATTATTTTTTGAGACAGGGTCTTGCTTTGTAGTTCAGGCTGGCCCTGAGCTCACTATGTAGCCCAGGCAAGCCTTGAACTCAGCAGTATTCCTGCCTCTGCCTTCTGAGTGCTGGGATTACAGGCATGAGCCACCACACCCGGTTACCACTGAATTTTTTACTCTCCACCCAAGTTTTCCTTTTCTCTTGCTCTCTAGTGATCTTTCTCCCTCTGCCACTGAGCTACGTGCCAGTCCTTTTTGTTGGTTAGTTTTATTTGAAAAGGGGTCTTGATAAGTTCTTCAAGCTGGCCTCGACCCCTGGGGCATCTGTCAAAAGGCTGTACATCTTGATGCCAGTCTTCTCCCTCAGGAAGGCAAGCACCCGTCCTCGCTCACTGGGTAGAGTGAGATGAGTCACGCAGTACTGTCAGGGGCTGAGCTCAAGGGTGAGGTTGTATGGCCGGTCTGATCAGGCCTGTTTCCCCTTCGCCTGCCCTTACTTCTAGCAAGCTCTGGCCTAAGTGCTCACAGTCTGGTAGATTCACAGGGCTTCCTACTCAGTGAGTTCTGTGCTGTCATTACAGATCTGTGCTTGATCTTCAGAAGTCTTGAGTTTTGTCTTGAAGCCTTTCCTGTACAGGGGCAGTTTTGATAAATTCCTCCGGATGAAAACCCAGTTTAACCCATGCCTCTTTCCCAGTGTCCCAGTCTTGATTTTCATTTCTTCCAAAACCTCTCATAGTTCCTCTTCTTCAGCAGAGTCTAATTCTCAGCCTTTTGCCCTAGAATCAGCAGTGGACTTGGGAAAAAATGGTTCCACAATGACATCCAATTTCCCTGCACTTCCTCTTTTTCCAGAATATTCTTGACTCTTAATGTTGATTGCTTCAGTGGCTTTGTGATGCTGTTAAACATTGTTTTTTAAAATGTGTCCGGCTTTCCTAGTTCTCAGTGGGAGTGTTGGTCTGGCACGAGCTCTTCTGTCTCACTGAAAGGGAATCTCCACTAGGGATGAAGTCGGGAGGAGTTTTGCAGTACTGGGGATCGAACCCAGGGCCTCATGTATACTCAGCAAAAGGACCTAGCACTGAGTTGCACCCAGGTTATAGCTGCCTTCACTGAGCCAGGGAGTGAATAGGGGCAGAGGGAAAGAAAACGTTATCTTTGTATATAATTTGCTAGTCTTCTGAATGAATCCGTTAGGGAATTCAGGAACCATCTCTTGAGCACCTGTTCCTTCTGGCCCTGTGCATAATACCCACCAACCCAGTCATGGTAAAAGACGGCAAGTGTGACAGGAGTTGTGTCTGTAATTGCTGTTAGAGCCAGAGGAAGCCATGTCCTGTCAACAAGGAAGACAGATGTTTTGTTTTGTTTTGTTTTTTGAGACAGGGTCTCGCTTTGTAGTTCAGGCTGGCCCTGAGCTCACTATGTAGCCCAGGCAAGCCTTGAACTCAGCAGTGCTCCTGCCTCTGCTTCCCGAGTGCTGGAATTAAAGGCCGAGCCACCATGCCAGGCACTGTGATATGTGGTTACCGGGGATCAAAGTACGGGCCTTGAGCTTGCCAGGCAGGTGCCGGAACCACTGAGCTAAATCCCCAGCCCCCAAGACAGGTGTTGTGATGTTATCTGACAGTGGGATTTGGAGGTGGGTTGGGGAAGGAGGTATAAGCATGTTCACAGGTGGGGTGACTATACATTCCTTAGCAACAGAGATGGCCTTTGAGAATCCAAAGGGGTCCTTTTATGGCAAGATAACACCAATACCAGGTCTGTTACTTGCGTGTATATGGGTATATATGATGGCCCTATTTGTAAAGAGTAAGCTTTGCTCTGAATCCATAGCTTTGTATCGTTATAAAAACTCATTTATTTTAATTATTTGTAGAGCTTACAGTGACAGAGGGTATTCTTTCATAGTTTTAGAGGCTGAGATGTTCATGTGAAGAGGGGGTATCTGGCATTTGGGATCCTTTGCTAAAGTCATTCTTGGTCCCTGTGGCCCCCTACCCCCATGCTGTATTGCATGTCTCCAGTGGCCCTCTTAATAGGCCACCAGTCATGGATGTGGGCACCTTATCCTTTGAAACCCTACTTAAGTGTAAGATCCCATTCGCAGGCACAGGGATTAAGACTTCAGACTACCCTGTTGGGAGGGAGAAAAGCAGCATAATTCAGCTCATGACAGACGGGAAAAGATGATCCACTTTTGACAATTTCTGCAGTTTAATTGACTTACATTTTCTTTACTTTCTGACTAGCATTTCAGGAAAATTTAGGACTAGGGATTTAAGTCAAGTGGTACTGTACCTGCCTTCCAAGCACAGGGCCCGAGTTCAATCCCCATTACTACAAAAAAAGAGTAAGTTTATTTTGTTTAAACCTAGGATTTATGGAGTGAGGTATATGATTTTATGAATCTATTTAATGTTCAGAAAATTAGCTCTTAACCAGTAACTTAAATTTTAATACATCTTGTACTTGGTTATATTTTTTTGTTTTGATTGTACCATTTATATTGCCATTTTTAGGGGCAGTTTCTCAACTCCTTTTCAAGCTTAGAGTTGTATGTCTAGTAATGAGCAGTCTGGATGTTCATAAGTAACGTGGATTTTAATTTAGTGTAGCCCTTTTTAAAAAAAATTGAATTCTTTATTGGTACATTTTATATACAGCTCACAATCACACACAACACTGGGGGATTTGTACCAGTACATGACACGAGGTAATTCTCATTTTTACCCATATCCCTATCTACCCCACAACACCCCACCTCCCCATATACATGTGCTTTCTTTTTCTTTTCAGATCATATTTATTCTTTCCCTTCATTACTTTCCCCTACCACATTCCCTTTGAGTATTTCCTGTTTCACAAAATAGTGTAGCCTTTTTTTAGTACAGTTGTTGGTCCAGCTCCATAGAATGTCATTTTACAGATGTATCTCAGGTGTCAGGTCCTTCTCAGAAGCTTAAAACATAATAAAATATGTGTTTGATTATGCCATCTAACAAATGTGAATAAATTCATTTTCAACCCAGGCACCTGCCTTTTGTATTTCTCTTAACTCTGTGAGTGTGTGTGTGTCTGTGTGTGTGTGTGTGTGTGTGTGCGTGCACCTGCATGCAAGTGTCCTGAGCCATCACAAAAAATTAAGGGTGGGTTGGCTACTGCAAAGCTTTAACTAATACATAGTCAAAAAATAATAATAATAATAACCTTCAAGCATGGAGATCACTTTATGTATTGATTTCCTGTTGCTTTGAGTGGAGTTAAATCGTTTGGTGAGGGAATAATTTGAGCATTTGGGGAACTGGCTGGTGCTCTGAAGAGAGGCTTTTGAATAGCAGAGAGCAGCCAGGAGCCGGCAGTTCATCTTGTGTGTGACTGTGAGCTGGTGGGCTGGGGGTTGGCTGGCTGCGCTTGGAGTTGCTTGTGTTCTGCGCTGGACAATGGGAGAGCCTTGTCTGGGCCACATCCTTAAGCCACTCCTCTGGCTTCGCACTTTCTGGCAGCTGTGAACCCCACTCCACACTGCACTGTGGGCTGGTTATCATATGCGATTCTGGAGGTCAGAGAGCACTTGGAAACTTTGTTTTGTTCTGTTGGCACTGACAGTGTGACCTTAACATTCATTTTGGGAGCACTGTAATTTTATGCAAGTGGAGGAAACTGGGGGATAGATTTAAACA